>RJVU01042553.1:2287916-2304844 GCA_003731715.1 Anabarilius grahami
TATATATATATATATATATATATATATATCACTTTATATTTTCAAAAGGTTTTTAAGGTGCTGAGCGATAATCCAGGTGAGTTGGGGTTCAACAAAGACCTAAACAAGGCCGCACTGATGGTTAGGCCCTCTGAAAGAGCTATTGTTAGGGGTTTGAAAAATTAATACCAAGTACAACCTTTAAAAAACCTTAGAGCAACCTCATCTGTTATAGCCTGAGACACACGTTTGGGATTTGGTGTTATGAGTACATATTTTACAATGCTTAAAAAACATTCACATACACACCTCGTTGTGAATGTCCTCAATGCACTGGAGGGTGGAAGGGAGGAGGGAACTCAGACTCTTGGTGTTCTTCTCAGGGTCGGTGTGTAAATTCTCTAATGCCTCTGAGCACCGTTTCTGTATGTAGTCCAGCGTACCTGTACAACACTGAAGGAACACGAACGATATTAGTGTGGTATTTACATTCAAGGCAGAAATTGGCTGATATTGGTTGAGAACATTAAAGTTGATGATGCTACATGTGCGATCAGGACAACTCCAGAGATGACGCTCACCTGCACGACTCTGTGAGTGGAGCTGAATCTAGCAGTGTCACCAGCCAGTACACAGTGCTGATGTGTCCGATTCAGATCATCTATACATACAACCACATGCCAACAGCCACACACACACAGACAACAATCAGGAGAAACATACTTCAACATTATCATAAACTGTGGGAGGGAGCATTTGTCTTGGCCGATCGAACTCCCGATATTAGGGCTGGGTATTGACACAATTTTCACGATTCGATTCGATTACTATTCACATGCTTTCGATTCGATTCGATATCGATTATTTTGGATGTAGAATTTCAGTTACAGTACATGGCAAATTTTCTAGAGGAAAAAAATCTCTCAACTAATGCTGTAAACTACGCATGGGAGTCAGTTGGTACTACTATAATAATAGTGAAGGTTAAATTAACTTATTTAGATACAAACACTTAAATTACACTCAATGATGTTTTTATTATAAATGAAGTTTAGAATTACATAATCATATTTCTACGCCAATTTTTTTTAGTTTTTTAAATATAAACATTTAACTCGCGGCTGTCATAACTGATTTATTCAAACATGCATTAGATATTGAACGTCAAAAATTATAATGAATATGTAACGGTGCATAGCTATATTTATCAGAATTTTTTTTCTTTCTAGAGTACACTTTTCTAGCTGACTAATAAGTTTATGGTCACTGAATATGTTTTTCTGAGGTAAATGTGACGTTACGTGACATTGGTTACAAGCTGTTTTAATGATGTCTTTCCGAGGTTGAAACACTGATTGAGCTATTACACGAGACATGATACGGATTTCGGTAAGATGTACTGTATAATTTAACGCACCTTCAAATGTTTAGTCGTGTTTATTTCGCGCTGCAACTGGTATTAAAGCAGAGGAGAGGATGTTCACATGCGCTCGTGCCGCCGCTTCTCTTTAACTGAGGGGCTAAAGCGATCTGTCACGTCACATTAAACAGCGCTAAAACGGTATTTATTTTTTAAATTGTAATTGCAACTATGTCTGCCTTTGAGAATTGTTAATTGTTAATATTGTCTGTTCAATACCTATTTTGTATGTACATTTGTTTATATGCTATTCATAAAAAAAAATGTAAAAATTTTTTTTATCTCATAATAAGATGGACGTCATTTGAAATCTGAGACTTTGCTTCATATCAAAAGTAACAAAGCACAAAGATTATTGTGATTTATTGGATTGGAGGCGCTACATATTCTGCTCATTCATCAACTGAAAACAGACTAGACTAATCGATTCTTGGGATTTAAGAATCGATATCGGTTTGTAAAAATGAGAATCGATTAAAATCGAGAAATCGATATTTTTTTACCCAGCCCTACCCGATATACTTCAAGCGAAATTGAAGAACGGACTGGCGGGACGTCATTTTGAACAAAATTAGGACAAAACAAAGTACATCACACTTATGTCAAAATGCCCATCTATTTTCGATTATCTTCATAAACACAGTTGTTTATGTCTTAAGTGAACATAATAAAAGCTAATAAAGCTGCTGCTGTTGTGCTTGCCATTCATGTTAATCAAACAGTCTCTCATTGCTCTTAACTAAATCACTTTTGTGAAGATTATGCACTGATTTTGTACATTTCATTACTTTATACAATTTATGTTGTATTTCTGTTGCTAGTGCTTGAAGTTTAGCGCTTGAGTTTTGATGGTGAGCAACTATTCAGTATAGCCGCATATGTTTTGGATGAAAAGAGGAATAGAGGAATCTATAAAGAAAATCCTGCCTTGCCTATTAAGTAGGATGTAGGAAGGAAGGACACAAATACTCAGCACTTGCTGAATAATCCTGATCATTTTTGTATCAGACTACTCATTTTGTTCATTTAGAAGATGCAGTGTTTCTGTTTGTTTTTGTCCTCAGTCACACATTGGACAATGTTTAATTACACCTTATGGGTTGCAATTATGTTCAGTTTGACATTAAGTCTTGTAGGCTCTTTAATATGCCAGAGTATCCTAATATAGGTAGTGTTTTGTATAAGCCCTGGCTATTAAAATGTTGACTGTAAAATTAATATATGTTGTGATTATTTATTTGATTCTCAATTAAAACAATCTATATCATTACTATAAATAATGTTTGTGGTATTATCTGGGAATAAAAAACACTGACATTCAACAGAGCGCTTAATTATTATTTAAATAATGCTAGAATGATTGGGATCGGTATCGGCCAATCATGATGACAAAAAATAGGTAATCAATATCCGCTGCAAAAATCCTGATCGGAGCATCCCTAGCTGCTTTATATTAGAAACTGGTTACAGTAAAATGTTTTTTCCATGTTCAATACGGTTTAAAACTGCTGTTTTCCAGAGGTGTAAAAAGTACTCAAAAATGTTACTCAAGTGAAAGTACAAGTACTAAGTGAAAATTTTTCTCAATTAAAAGTAAAAGTATCTGGCCAGAATCATACTTGAGTAAAAGTAAAAAAGTACCACATTAAAATTGTACTTGAGTATTAAAAAAGTAAAAGTAACAGCAAGAATGAAAACTAGATTCTTGTTTAAACTTTTAATCTCTAAAAACATGAAGTGAATGAACCACATACGAGGTTTTATCCTGCTTTAGAACTGTTTGTATTTAATTATCAAACTATAAGACTACTACCCAATGCCAGTATGCAACATGCTACTCAAAGTTATAAAACCTCGTATTTAACTTAAGCAGAAGTTGATTTTCAAAATTGTGAGTGTCAAGCCTAGCTCTTTTGGGGCTGGAAAGCAATCCTGTAGTGCTGAAAAGCCTCTCACAGGCAGCCGATGCAGGAAGAGGTGTATTAGTCTTGATAGAGAGGCTGCAAATAGCAGGGAACGTGAGCAGAGGCTCCCTGGTGTCTGAAACACAGGCCAGATATCCATCCAACTCTTTGCTGGCTTCATGTGTTGTCGGTTTCAAAGAAGCAAAAAAGTCTTCATCATCAGATTAACTATTGGCCATGGGTGCTCATGTTGGCCAGGGGTGCTCTTGATCCTGTGGCTGATTTTGGACTGTGTTCGCAGCTGAATCACGTTCTTCCTCCATTTTCTTCCACTGATTGACTGTTATAATTTCTCTAATTTCCAGGTCAACAAAGAGTATAGAACCCAAGAGGCGACACTCTGATACTTTTTAGGTAACAGTCACTAGGTGGTGCTCTGGTAGAAAATACTAACTGGACCATAGAATCCTTCACATCTTACGCACCCAAAATCGGCGAATTTCACTGCCAAATCAGAAGCGCAATAGAACATTTTTCAAATGAAATCATCAGTAAATTGTATGTCTCCCACAGTAAATGTTGTATTGTCTTATATATGTTTTATTTTACCAGTTGTGGAATCCAACCATTCAACCATCTGAGGTAACGTAGTCAGCATACTTTATTGAGTATTTCCATTTTATGCAACTTTTCACATTTATTAATAGTAAATTATATATTTAAGATCATCATGTTTGCAGCGAACAATATATTTCAGACCTAGTGGAGTAGGCTAATAGTAATGAATTGAAATATATATTTTGTACGTTTTAATGGATCACGCTACAAACATAATGATCTTATAACACATGATGCATTGCTGTGTCCGTTATCGCATAATTCCCACTTTTGGACACTTTTGCTTTAACGGACATTAGACAACACTGCAAAATAAAGCTGTTATATTCATATATTTATTGTCCAACATTCCCAATTTTTCGGATGCATGTCCTTAATTTAATTTCATATGTTGGTATTAATTCAGTGTTTATAATGCTAATACTAGATCTTTTAAAGAATTTTAACCCAAACTGACTGGGTTTCTAGAGAGCAAAAAGGTTTTGTGAAAAAAGTGGAAGACTTACACAAAGTCTGTAAAATAAACTGTTAAAAGGATTTGATGATCACTAGTGATAGTATTTTATTCTGTGATGTCATCATTCAGGTTGGATTTAAGCTGTAATGTACTTTTTTTAACAAAGCAGCTGATATTGCCATAGAAACTAGTGGACTGACGAGTCGCTTTCACCCCAAAATGGCGGAAACCCAGGGCTGCTGCTGGGGGCCGGTGTTGCAATGGAACGTTCTATTAAGTGTCGCTTCTTGTTAGAGTATATTCTTTGAGGTCAAGGTGCTGTGCATTGTTGTAATTGATGCAACATGACATCACTTCCAAAGGACCACTGAACATGTCTGACCAATTTCTTATTTTTCAATGTGAAAACGAATCTCATTGGCAGAATAAGTAACATTGAAATTGAACCGGGCATCAGCGCAATTCAATTGGTTTGGTCATAGCAAAGGAAAATAGAATGAAGTGATCTCCAAAAAAATAAGTTAATTTTGACTGTAAATAAAATTGTAAGGAGTAAAAAGTACTTTTTTTTCTTAAAAAATGTAATTGAGTACAATTAAAAATCAATACTTTTACTTAAGTAAAGTAAAAATCCCCAAAAATAATACTTAAGTACAGTAATCAAGTAAAATTACTCAAGTACTTTACACCTCTGCTGTTTTCTCACCACTGTCATTTTTGTTGTATGTTTTGGTGCATTCAAGACCTCCTGGGAAGTTTGTATTTACAAGTTGGGAAGTCGTATTCAAGTTGCTTAAATCGAAGCAAACCTTCTCTTAATTAACTATTCAAAAATACAGCAATGTTTTTAACTCTACTTCTAGAAAATGAAGAACATCAGATGTGTTTTGCTTTATGTTTTTAATTAATTTAACTAGAGATGTTGCATCCATTTATTCTGCCACATTTCTCACTGACACGCCCCCAATTTGGAAACTCTGAGCTCAAAGAAAATTTTGTTTCCCACTTGTAATCAAGACTTGGTGGTGATGTTCATGTGCATTCAACTCATAAATACGATATTTTCTATATAACTTAAACATTATTTATTTAGAGAATAAGAGGAAAGTGCACAACAAAAATTAACACATTCATCTAAACACCACTCCCAGCAGCATAAACCACTGTTCAGGTAATTCAAACTTCTATTTTAACCCCTAAGCAAAGAACGAACAAGAACTTCACTGTGAGTATATTGGGGCCTTTATTCAGAGTTTATATATGTCCAAAGAATGTAAATATACCAAGATTGATGCCTACAGGATGGCTTTAGTAATACAAGTCCCGCCTTCCAAAAAAAAGAGCCAAATGGCAAATAAATAAATAAATAAATAAAATTCAATGAAACTGCCTTTAGAGACTCGCACTTAGGGCTGCACACTGGCAGGACCAACCTAAAATATATGGGGTTTTTTTTTAACACTATTTGAGCATAAGAAACATCATTTATAAGACAGTTTTTGAGAAATCATTATTTCCCTATTTAAATAGATAAGAGTTGGTCTTGCATGCCCAAATTAGCTGAGGAGGCGTTGTAAATACGTCAGACAAGTGACTTTCCTTGAAAAGGACTCTGATATGGTGTACTGAAATCAATGGATTCGTCACATTCTCTGATGTACAGCAGCATAAACTAAAGTGAGCACAACAGTAACATCTGTTTCATTTCCTCTGTACACTATTATTCTTTCCTGTCACATTACATTGTCTTTAAAACATAACACTCGACATCTCTCAACTTGGTCTCTGTCACATCCTCAATGTGAATCATGGGCCGTACCAAATTGCTCTAATAAATATTTATCATTATTCTCTCGTCGTCAGGTGGCTGCTGCACTTGAGTTGAAAGTGGGCTTTTAAATCTATTGGGTCAAAACCTCTCCCTAGATCTGTCCTGTCCCAGGAGCATTGAGCACAAGAAATCTTATTAGCAGCTGGGCCCGGTGTCGGTCCAACAAATAGCTCCGGCTACCCATCCCCAAATTCCATTTTTGAGAATCCACTGATTAGATTTGCACACAGAAGTCTCAGGCATCAGCGGATGGAGGGGAAGAGCTGTGACAGTGTTAGAGACTGATGGGAATGTGGAGTTGAATATCTGCAAGTTATTTACTGTATGTCATCTTTCGTCTCTCATTCTCCTTTCCTTCTTTTCTTTTCTCTTTCCTTCCTTCCTTCTTCCTTTTTTCCTTTTCCTTTCCTTAGCCTTTCTTTTTTCTTTTTTTTACCTTTCTTCCATTCCTTTTTACTTTCCTAATAATTCATTTACCTTCCTTCCTTTCTTACCTTTAATTCATTTAACTTTTTTTGTAATTCTTAAAGCCTTTCTTTTTTTCTTTTATTTCCTTTCTTCTTTCTTCTTTTGCCTTCTATCCTTGCTATTTTACTTACTTCCTATTTTACTTTTTTCTTTGAAAAATCACCTGACATTAGGAGTGGGTTGCTACACTACAGCTTCTTCCATTCTTCTTTTCTCTTCATTCACCTTTTTTCCTCCTTTTTCTTAATTTTTGCTTTTCCTATGTTTACTTCTATTACTTCCTTTCCTTCTTTCTTTCATTTTGAAAAAGCACCTGTTGTGAACTTGTGGACCTTCCTTCACTTCCTTTTCCATTTGACTCATTTTCCTGTGAGGTGTAGGTTGCGACACTACAGCACCCAAATAGGCTTAATCTTATTAGAGTGGTTTTCTTCACATCTCAGAGAATAGATGCTTGCTGAAAATCCCAACACACGGCACTGCCATCTAGACTTCATATGACTTAAAAAGTAGCTTCCTACAAATTCAACAGTAAAAAAAAAAATCTGACTAATTCAGCCAGAAGACATAGTATCATTAACAGTTCATGAGGCAGTTTCCCAGTCACACTTTCACCCTTGTCCTGTGCCCAGAAAACCCATTATGACCCATTATGTTTATATTGCTTTAGCTTTACACTTAAAGTCACTTCACAGGACTGAGAGCCCCATTAGGTAGGTATAAATAACTCTAAGCTTAGAGAAGCCAGCAACAAAGAGGCATGACCACTGGAAAGCCCTTCCAAATAGATGAAAATGTCCAAACAGGAATGATAAATGTGCGCAAAGGAGAGGAAGCATTAGCTTGTACACAGAAATCGGGAAATAGTGTCCTAATCAAGGTCATCAGACACGTTTTATGGGATATTTAGAGACGGTTTGTGCAAATGTGGGGTCGTAGACGGGGGGCATCTGTTGTAGCCATCAGTAATATAAGTTTTGATTTACTGATTCTATCTCTGTCTCAGTCCTGCTCTCAGACTGGGGTCACAGAAATTCATAACATAGCATTTGGTTTTCTTAAACTCTCTGATACACTTGATAAAAGAAACATGTGGAAGCAAAATCCTAAGGAAACAGACACACACATGTATATAAAGGGATGTTGATGTGCATATCCTCTGGGAAAGATAATTCCTGGGCTAATGCATTTCAACATGACCGAGACGGTACAATCCTCTTTACACATGTACTTGAGTCTACTGTTTCTGGACACAGATGAATGTGATTGTGTACCTGTCATATAGTAGCAGTCTCCAGACTGTAGAGGCAAAGCGAGACCTGGTGTGTGAATGTCCCAGGCCACCTTCAGGCCAACACGCCAACACACCTTCTCTTTCTCCGCTTCCTCCTTCACCGAACCTTCTCCTTCTTCCTTCAGTTCTTCTTTACTTGTTCCTTCACCCTCTGTCTCTGGTTCTTTTTCTTTACTCTTTTCCTCACTGTCTTTCTCGGTCACCCCTGTAAACACAGATGTAGTTTGACATTTATAACAGATATGTACCTATATTATTTACACTGCGTTCCAAATTATTATGCAAGTGACATATCAGTAAGATTTCAGTACAATAAACATTCAGATTTTAGTTTTTCTAAGAAAATGTTTGTTTGTTTATTTATCCATGTCTTTTTAGATAACTGATATCAATCTCAGAAAAAATAATTATTCACTGACTAATGCCATACTACAATGGATGGTCTAAATGGATGGATTTCTAGATGGTTGGTGAATGGCCACCACATCCCAACAAGACTGTGACATCAGCAAGGAGCTGGCGGGTGATGATTTGAGCTGGAATATTGGGAAGAGAGATGGAGGGTATTAAAATGACTTTTGCAAGATATGTGGAGTTCATAACTGGCCATTTTCAGCTATGGTATAGGAGGATAGTGCCTTCTGAAATACAATGCACTATGCACTATCCCATGCTGCAAAAAAACACCACAGCACTAAAACTGTTTGAAAATGTATTTCTACACACACTGTAAATGTTTCTCTTTGTGAGGTTTGGTTAGTGGTGGCTAAAATGCATCTGTACGCACAACTGTCAGCCTGCATGGAGAGCTTCTCAAGACTCCAGAGACACCAGCAGCTTCAAACACCTGTTTGCTGCTCAACACTGGCTTTTTTTATAGCTGCCCTTTTGATGCAATTAATTAGACAGGAACTTTCATTAATAAGCCTTTATCTGACCGAGTTCTGCTGTGCTCTAAATCACTCACAAATCTTATGATAATTCGATAATCTCCATTCAGTTTCACACAATATTAGTTGTTTTCATGCCTTTTGCTCAACATTGCACCATTTCATGCTTTTCATCTTCAGAAAGATCTTTCTTCCTCCCCATATTGCATGAGAACTGTGACTTGCTTAATAATGTGGAACAAGCTCTAAGTAGGGTTTCCATAGACCTGGAAAATTATTTTGTCTGAGATTGATACCCGTTATCTAAAAACACATGGATAAATAAACGAACAAACATTTTCTTAGAAAAACTAAAATCTGAATGTTTATTGTACTGAAATCTTACTGATATGTCACTTGCATAATAATTTGGAACGCAGTGTACAAACAACACCAATAATCTGATATTTTTTTTATAGCCAATGACCATTAAATGCACAATATTAAAAGGTTAGTTCACCCAAAAAATGAAAAATGTTTTGTTTTGCACACAAAAAGTATTCTCGTCGCTTCATAAAATTAAGGTTAAATTAAGGTCACGTCGACTGTTTTAACGTTGTCTTTAGTACCTTTTTGGACCTTGAAAGTAGTGGTTAAATTGCTGTCTATGGACGAGTCATAAACCTCTCGGATTTCATCAAAAAATATCTTAATTTGTGTTCCGAAGATGAACGAAGGTCTGGGTGTGGAACGACATGAGGGTGAGTAATTAACGACAGAATTTTCATTTTTGGGTGAACTAACCCCTTTAAAATTCCATTTTATTTTAATTTGAATTTGTGAACACTGTATTAACTACTGGACGTTCAGTTTAAGTTTTGTTTGTTTTTTTAAAGAAGTCTTTTCCTCACCAAGGCAGCATTTATTTGCTCATAATGCAGAACACTGAAATATATAATGAAAAATTATTACAATTTAAAATAATTTCTATTGTAATATGTTTTAAAATGTAGGCCAATTTATTCCTGTGACCGCAAAGCTGAATTTTCAACAGCCGTTACTCCAGTCTTCAGTGTCACACGATCCTTCAGAAATCATTTTAATATGCTGATTTTGTGCAAGAAACAGTTGGTATTCATTATTAATGTTGAAAACAGTTATCTTTAGAAATAGAAATACACAAAGTTTGGGGGNGGAAAAAAAAAATGATATGGTATATATATATATATATATATATATATACACATACTTTTACTCAGCAAGGACACATTAAATTGATCAAAAGTGACAGTAAAGACATTTATAATGTTCTAAAATATTTTTATTTCAAATTAATGTTGTTCTTTTCAATTTTCTATTCATCAAAGAAAACAGTACTGTAATAGTATTTACAGCATTGTAATAATATTTCACAATATTACTGTTTTTACTGTGTTTTTGATCAAATAAATGCAGCCTTGTTGTGCACAAGAGACTTTCACTATTCCAAACGTTTGACCTGTAGTGTATGTTGTTCAACTTCCACCAAAGATCTGTTAACCAAAAAATAAATAAATAAATAAATACAGAGCCAAAAAGAAATAAAGAATAAAAGTGTAACTGATGAGAGAGAAAAAATAAAGAGGGCAGGCTGACACCTATCAGTAAAATCAATACCAAAGCACTCTTGGAAGCATGAGCCCTGAGCAAGGCTTTCTCTGCGCTCAGCAGGGATAAATAGTAACTTAATTTCAGCCTGTGATTTCTGACACAGCTCTCCAAAGGCCATCTGCAGCCAACACAGCAGTGACGGAAAAGATTCCTTCAAAAACACTTCAAAATCACAGTGGCATAAACCAATGCCTGTTAGAAAAGGAAATGAGCTGGATCTAGTCAGCGTTGGATGAAGAGCTGAACAGATTTGTCACAGAGCGACTCCCCTGCAGTACGGCCAACATACTCTATAAACCCATCACAGATGTGTTAAAAGATGCGGGCAGCATGAAAAGCTTCAGTAAGGCGTTCTCTTCAAAGTGTGTTCAGGTGAAACACAAATCTATACAACACACAGATGTTATTCAAAGGGGCAATAAAAAAATAAAACCCATTCATGCAACACACACACAGCAACAAATAAATGATGTACAAAGTGGAATTCCTCTGAGCAAGAATCCGTTTCAGCTGGTCTGCAGCATTTCACAGCGATTTCTCTAAAGTGAAGGCAACATTTTGTGCGATGCTCTGCACGGGTGCGTACGCGCTACAAAAGCGTTCCATCAGGGGAGTCTCTCTGAAGTCTGGAACTTAGGGGTCAATTTTACCTCCAAAAGAACAGCTGCGGAATAATTCCACTCAAACTGACACATTCACACACAAAAACACACACACAAACCATTCATGCACTGTTTGAAGCGGGCCCTGGGGAGGTCAAAGGTCAAATCGGTCAGTAAGAGATTGGCGAAACAGAGCTTGTGAGGCAGGTGGTTCTGGTTAGCACACCACTCTCTGTTTTGTCGAACTGACACACACACGCACACAGCTGCATGTTAAGCTGTTAGGCTGACTTGAAGAGAGACTGATGTCCAGAAAAACTTCTCCAGTGAGAATCATGTGAAATATGGAAGATCTGGCTTCTTGCATGTTCATACAATGACTGCATGAGCACATTTGAGCTATCAAGTGAAGGATGGTTTTAAACTGGCTGGTGTCAAAATAAATGTTTTAGGTTCTCAGCAGGGGTGAGCTAGAAAAATAAAGAACTGTTTTGTTCCTTCAGTGAAAATTGAATGGGGTAGGAATGTTAACAGAGAGAGTTCCATTAAAAAAAAATTAAATGATTAAAATGCAGTTCTTGCTTCAGCAGAACATTGATGTTTATAAGATATTTTGAAAAAAATAATGTTTTGGACCCCACTGACATTCACTTTTTGGACAAAAGCTGTTCTTTAAAACAACTTATGTTTCATGGAAGAAAGTCATACAGGTTTGTAACGACATGAGGTTGAGTAAATAATAACAGACATTTTTTTTTTTTTAAGACAATAGGCCTTGTTAACACAGCAGCAGAATACGATTGTCAGTTCTGTTGTTGTGTTCACGGAAGCTGGGTGTCATCTGAAGGTTTTAGATTCAGTCATTGTTCTCCACCAGAGCGGCAGTGTCTAATGTGCAACTCAAATAATGTGTCATACGTGAGACGCAGCAAAGGACGTGAGACGGGAGTGCAACGGCTAAAGGCGTCCGGCTAGCACGTGTTTATTTTAGAATTTGAAGCTTCTGTCGGTTTTGACGAATGAACTCATGCCTCAAATGGACTCTTATCGTGTCAAAAGTGATACGATTTTTAAGTTTATGGACGTCGCCATCTTTGATATTACTTTGGTCAATGTCACTATGGTTACTAGTAAGAGTTTTTGCGGTCCGGCAGTGCGTTCCAGGAGTGGTTTCCGCACCGAGATGCACCTTATAATATTGGAATTAAAGCAACAGCGCCAAGGTTGCCAGGTTTTCACAACAAAACCCGCCCAATTGCTACTCAAAACTAGCCCAATTGGGGGGGTTGAACATATGCAATTTAAATTTAGAGTCAAGATTCAAACTGTAAAATGAATCTCAATGTAAATCTATGCTTCATCCTGTATATGCTTTTTATAAGAGGTTAAGTTAAAGAGTTTGGGAACCACACCACTGTATATGGTGCCATGGCTCTGATACAAGGCAAGGCAAGTTTATTTATATAGCACATTTTATAACAATGGTAATTTAAAGTGCTTTAAAAAAAAAGAAATCCTCACTGCCTAAACACTAAGTTTCAGGGTGTCCCTATCTGGAATGTTAATTTGCAATATTATTTTACATGCTCTACCCAAGACTTGTGACCTCTCACCTTCATTCTTTGGCTCAGCTGGGCAGCTATAGCTGTAGACAGCAACTGGTGACAGAGGAACCAGGTTTTCATCATGATGCCAACCGACTGCCATCTTACCCATGCCGTAATACGGCTCTTCTTTCAGTTGGGTCATGGCAGTGGGGTCCATGTAATTGATGAGGGTAACGTTAAACTGAACGAGGCTGGCCAGAGCAGGCGGCAGAACGGATGAAGGAGGTGAGGAATGAGAGCAGCCCTGACCGCTGTCTTCTTCCTCCTCCTCCTCCTCCTCCTCCTCCTTCTCCTCTTTCTCCTGCTTCTCAAGTAACCTGTCCTTAACACTCTCTTCGCACGTCCCCTCCCCTGGTGTGTCTTCGCTGTTTTCGGTGTCACTGTGGGAACGCTTGACGCCTCTTGCATTTGTCTGCTGCTTTACGTCCGAGCAAAAGAACTGATTGAGCTCCCACAATGCTTTGCAAGCGTCCCTTAGGTCAGAGTCACAGCACGGTTTCTCTTTCTCATCTTTCTGACCTTCTTCTCCCTCACAGTGCCAGGGGATGGTGAACAGACGGGTGTCCAGATAACGGTACGTGTAGCCAGGCTGACCCACGAGAGCACGCAAAACAGCCGTGAAGACATCCCGGTCTCGGACTCGGACAAGATCTCGGAGGAGACATCCACGCCGCTGTAGAGTTATCAGAGCAGACTGCACCTTCTCATGGAGACCATCTGGCAGGGTACCAGACTGCCGTAAAGCCAGTCCTGCATAACTGGAGTCCCACTGGTAGATTTACAGACACAAGCAAACATAATGTAATTATTAAAAACAAAAAAAAGGATGTAAGCAAGACTTTTCAATGACTTCTTTCCATTTGTTTGTGACAATTGGATAATATTTTTTTTTAAATTGTTAAAAATCCAGACTGATTTGCTAATTAATCATTTTGACTGATTTGTGAACCTATTCACTGAAAAACAATTCACTGTTGAATATTTTAGAGCAGAAAAAAACTTTTACATTTGAAGTGTGTCATTTCTGCACTAATAGCCGCATTTCACAAATTACTTTCATTACAGAATTGCAGTCAGTTTGAACTGCTCAATTGGGCTGGAGACTAGCATAACATTGGGCCAAACAATAGCTGCGTTTCCATTACCCTACAAATTGTGCAAATTGAAACTGCGAATTGAATATATGCCCAATGGAAACACATCAATTTCGCAAAAACTCCCATATATCGCAAAAAAAGTTTTTATGCTCGCATGAGATGGTTTTTCGGGCAATTCGAAAAAGGGATATTTTGCAGAACTTCACATTTACAGGTCACCTGGTGAATGTAAAAGTCTATAATCCTTCAAAGATGGCGTAGTATGTTTGGACAGAAGACGAGAAAGTTTTTTTTAAATGGTTAGTTCACTTTTATGGGGTTAGCAGGCTTCCGTGTTCTACGTCTGAATGCCGACTCATTATTGGCCAGCTCCTGCATCAACATCACATGCATGCGTCGTGCGGCTCAAGTGTACAGGTTGGCCAATACTGAGCCTGCTATCGGACGTAAATACGGAAGCCTGCACTGCGTTCACTACGTCAACTACGTATGACAACAGTTCAAATTGCTAAATAAAGTCGTTATTTGTGTTTTGTTTTTGTGCACAAAAAGTATTCTCGTCGCTTCATAACATTAAGGTTGAACCACTGCAGTCACGTTGACTACTTTAACCATGTATTTAATACTTTTCTGGACCTCAAAAAGTGAAATGACATTGCTGCCTATGTGTAGTTCAGAAACTCTTGGATTTCATCAAAAATATCTTAATTTGTGTTTCAAAAATGTTTGAAGGTCTTACAGGTTTAGGACGATATGATCAATATAATCATGTCAAAATAATGTGTACTTATTGCTAATAAAAGTTTTTTTTTGTTTTTTTTTTATCTTACTGACCCCAACATTTTGAATGGTAGAGTATGTATAGCAGATTTGAAATTATAAAGTATCGTGGAGATTTGCATGAATTTCTAACCAGTTCCTGAAATCCTGGGTCTGTAGGAGAAAGGTAAGGAATCCTCTGCTCCCCCAGTTCCTGCAGAAGCCTCCGCCTCTGTAGAGATGACAAAAAAAAACAAAAAAAACAAACACAAACACACATAAATTTACTTTTACTCACACATTCTTTAATGTTTTCATCAGGCAGCATATTGGAAAGTCCATAGTGGGTTTTATTAACCAATAGATTACCATCTAATTAATGCAAAACTGGATGTAAAAACATTTATTAAGTCACACATTCACACAACCTCACAATTAAAGAGCTCCAAAAGAGGAAAAGTTCACACACTTTAACAAGTGTCTCTTTCTAGTCAGAGCACATATCCCAGAACCCTCTGCTGCCATCCCATAGTGCTCCTGTTCATGGGTATCTCAGGCTTTTACAACTCTAGCAGGCAGCAGAGGGTCTTCTCAAAGCCACATAAACTACGGCCTTCTATGCATTGCTCGTCTGTTAAAACTCAACCTGCTCTGCCCATCAAAGAGCGTTTCATTGGGCTACATTCCATTCCAACCTGTAAATCCAACAGCAACCGGTGTAAAACTCTGATACCCAAATAAATTTCACAAGTGCACCCACTCCAGTCCTTCTCCGAAATACACATGTCCTACATTTCTTCACTGCAGGTGTAAGAGAAACGGCTTTCTCTCACCCCGTTCAGGTGGGACGGTGGGGGGTGTTACATCAGTGACCCCCACTCCAGCCTCCATGCCCGAGACCCCCGTCAAGCAGAACGTCAGAATGGTCACGCTGTTCCCTTAAGAACGCAGACACACAGCTGAGACGTTAACGGAGAAAGAGGGCCATATATATATGCCCTATATTCCCTGACATTTACGGAGACTGAGTTTCACATTTCAGCCATGTTAATAATGGCAGTGTTTTCACATGGGAAGCGCTTTTTTGTGAGTGCGCCGAGCGGCTAGACTTCACCCAAATAGGTCTTGACTTTTAGAGTAAAATAAAATGTCCTGTTAATAACATTAAAGTAAAAGCATTAAAAAGGTTGTGTCCTGATTTGAGAAAGGACATGGGTGCACGTGCAAGAGTGTGCGGATGTGTCCATGAGTGGAAATAGGCCTGTATAATCGTTAAAGTTACAGCAAGGTTTTGCAATAACGGCACAAGGAGACTCTTGAGAAAAAGGCGCTCTGGAGGGTTTGGTGCAGCCCAGTCTGGACCCGATTCTTCCAGTTATTTCTGCTAAACCAAAACAATAGAAAGAAAAAGGACAGACAGACTGTCAAATAGAAATCTACAAAACAAAATAACATGCACTATTCATGGACAGTCTTGACTTAAAGGCCTGAGAGAGACGAAGAGAAGGGAAGAATGAGGCGGAGGAAAAGGGAGAGAATGAGACAAAGTGGATGCATAAAAGGAAGAGAGAGAGAGATAAACTGACAACTTGACACACACTCATTGTCGGTGTCAAAATGTATCTCATGACAGTAGCGATGGGTATTAAAAAAGGGCCAATGGATGTGTGTGTTTGTGTATTTTTTCCACCAGTGGCAATGCTTGGCTGCTCTGATGTGCAAACACAATGCCATACACACACACACACACACACAGCTGGTCTGGACAGCGCAGTTTCTGGGCTAGTCTCGAGGAGCAGTGGCCTGTCACGCAGATGTCAAATACATCAAGCTGCTCACAAATTCCAAAGAAAAAAAGAGACAGACCCATTCTACTCCACAGATGAGCCTAAGCGAGTGCTCTTTTCTCTCTCACACACAAAACATACACACATGTAAACAAATAAAGGGGGGAAAAAGTGAACACACACACACACACACACGCACACAATCGTTCAAACCAAACTAACAGCTCCTCTGTCTTTAGTCAAAGATAAACCCAACATAAATTTTGCATTTTAGTTTTTAGTTCTAGGTAGGAAAAAACTAATATTTGGCTAATGCATTGCAAGTGTCCCTTTGGGCAAACTTGAAAAAATGTGTGTTCTTGCGTAACTGTGGCTGAATAAACCTCAAGCAGAAACAGCTACCTTTAAATGTATGAGCCAATATGCGAAATATAACCACTTTTGTATATATAAATACAGTATTATACAAAAATTTTTAAAAGAAATATAAAACCCTACAGTTTTTATGGGTTGTACTAACTTTTTCACAGCACTGAAAATAATCATGTTTGCAATTTTGTCCAAAAAAAAAAAAAGAAAAACGCTT
>RJVU01042553.1:2304903-2337099 GCA_003731715.1 Anabarilius grahami
AAAAGTAAATTCTTGTAAATAAAAATAGTAAATTGATGTAAAGTGCAAATTAATATTTTTTTGTAATAAACATGAAAATATGCAACTAAAAAATTTTTTCTATGGTGCGGCTACTGAAAATATTGGTGAAGCAAAATCAGAGCAACTGATGTGTGAGTGTTTGCCAACACATCAGAGAGTTTCACCGTGTGTATGTGTATCTGGAGGTATTGAGATCCATGTGTATAATAGAGCCCCGTGTTTGGCGAGTACACGGTTGGAGCTTGTGTGTCACCAGTTACTGAGCTCCTCTTCTCCTGCTGAATCAAACACTCCGACAGCTAACCTGTACAACATCAAACGCAAACATGGAGGTGGACACACACATCAAACGCACTTCCTCCACGTCTCCTATTTGTCAGGGAGTTGCGGAATGTGTTCTGTGGGTGACGGCGGTACAGGCGGACAGAGGCAAGAGGAAAAGCAGGGGATGTCCTCCTTGAAGGGAAGGGAATGAGAAAACGGACACACCTGAGTAAACAGAGCCGTTTACCTCATGCTGAAGGCTTGTGTGTGACTGCATCGAACCTGCCTGCGAGAACACACCACATAGGTGCCATGACACACGCCCGTGGACCCGGCTCAAACAGACTCACAGCCGTACTAAAGAGGAAATGTAGTCAGAGTGTCAGCATCTCTAAGTAACAGGAAAGAGTTTCCATCATGTTAAAAAGATGTGAACACCGCAGAGGAGGTTTAGCTGACAGCCAGATGATCCATGTGGCAAACTCACGGTTAGCTCACCTCAAACAGGACGGTCCTATGGAAACAGGACCATTTAGATTTGGCTGACTAGAGTGAGGCTGAATGAAAATTCTGGAAACGGTTCCATTGACCTGAACCCAATGGGGTTTTTTTTAATGGGTTTTTGGTTAAACACCTGAAATAAGGTCTGTTGTTACCACTAGCACATGATATTTTTCCACTTTATATCAGGGAAATGCTAACTTCTGGGTTTGTCTACAAAATTACACCCTGTAGTACTCAATTTCTGTTGTTAGTAGGCGACGCAACGTTAGTTATAAACAGAACATTACATTTCCTGAAGAACAACTGAGTGATGCTTGAATGTGAAAAAGTCACATAAAGGGTTGTGGGTGGTTGCCAGGGCATTACTATGTGGTTTTTAGGGTGTTCTGAGCTTCTTCTTCTTCTTCTTTTTTTTTATTTATTTTTTTGCTGGCCTACCTCCAAGCCTATGATATTCTTGCTCCTAGATTTGGTCTCTTCTCTGATATAAGTATGAAGCAATGAAACATAATCAAGCAAGTATGCAAACGCAGGCACGAGGGCTTTGCCAATGCACCAAAAAAAAAAAAAAAATCATAGCTAGGTCAGAAGCTCACACACAGAGTTTAAAACTACTAATGTGCCAACTAAGACATGGATCATCTATTAGCTTTAAATACAGTACAATATTACACCTGCTTAAAACACACACCCAAGTAACTCACACACTCTCACACATCAAAAGCTTTAATGTCACACGACACTTCGCATGTCTTTTCCAGTTACTCTCATTCACTCTCTCTGGTAAGGTCTTTAGCAGGTGTAAGCCTGCGACTGAAGCCCAGGTTCTCAAATCAATCACTTGAAAGTATTTAAAAATGCACACAGGAGAGTTGCTCCACTGCCTGCCTGACGCACAACACACAGCCCTGAGCTTAAGTGCTTTTCAGGGTGTGTGTGTCGACATCTATTTCACACCCATCCTCATCCAAAAGCAGAAAAAGATGTTTCTGTGGCCGATCACATCACAAGCTGCCAGGATAGGAGAAAGAGGAGCGAAGAGAGGTGAAAGGTCAGACGCACTGATGGAGCTACACTCACACAAGCAGAAAAACACACAGGCACTGGGTTAGTCTATGGCACACACTAGTCACTGTGTTAGTTAGCAAACATCAATATTAGGATTATGTTGATGGAAAGGACAGTTTAGCATTAACCTGCAGCTTAGACTACACACGTTTCTGTTTCACAAAGTTTGTGCTGATCCAAGTGAACATTTAATGTAATTTTACAGCAAAATTCTGTTAAATTTACAGTTTTTGGAAGTGAAAAATAACGACATTGTATAATTTACAGTGAAAAAACATAAATTGACATTCCCACAATTCACTGCGTGACACTTCACATTTGATGTATTTTCGTTGAATTAACTGTTCGTTTTTCGTAGTTTTTTTCTAATCAGTTAAGTTTATTAGGGTTTTATGTAACATCTAATGTTGTTAAATTAACGTTTATTGCATTTTTAAAATTTCATGTGTGTTACCATGATGGTGTTTAGTGTTTGTGTGAATGACACTGTGGGCACCTTCTATTAGTAGAAGGATCTCAGCTTTTTGGAAAAGCTGCTTGTGATGAGCTTTGATGAGGATTTTTACTAGAAATTTAAGCTAAATCTGTAAAACCTAAAACATTGCTACTGTATTTTGTATGGTAAATTTCTGGCAACCACAGCTGCCGGGTTTTTTTTACCATAAATTAAACTGATTTATTTTTTTATTTTTTTTACAGTGTAGCTTTTAATCAATTGTAGATTCAGAATATTTTTCAAATACTGCTTCAAAAAAATAACATGGTAATACACATTTTTTTTTTTTTTTATGGATTCTTTTAGCATCATGTGAATACCATGCAAATAAGTCAATTATTCAGCACTATGCGAAGACTACTGGAGTATGCCCAGGTGAAAAAAAAAGTACATTTCTATAATGTACTTAAAGTGCTCTATTTTCGCGCACTAATTTTGTACTTAATATACTAAAATTGCTTCTTTAATACTTCTTAAGATAATCTTAAGATCATCTAAGTGTACTTAAATGTTTTATTTTGAGACCCCATTCAATATGAACTAAAATGTGCTTTTAATATACTATCTCTGTATTTAAAAAATGGATTTAGATACTACTTATAGTATATTTGAACCCATAGTGTACTACAAGTGGTAAATATATATTTTAAATACAGAGATAGTATATTAAAAGCACATTTTAGTTCACATTTCATGGTGTCTCAAAATAGCACAGTTGAGTACACTTAGATGTTCTTAAGATTATCTTAAGAAGTACTGAAGAAGAATTTGTAGTATATTAAGTACAAAATTAGTGCACGAAAATAGAGCACTCCAAGTACATTATTGAAATGTACTTTTTTTTTCACCTGGGTGGTTCTTTGTGTCGGCTGAAAGAGTATGATTAAGATATTTCATAGCGGTTTAACTCAGACTGTCCTTCATCCTGGGGAGCAGTCAAGCACTTCAGTTACCCATCAACCCTCATTTCTGTGTCTAAATCTCTCCCTTTCCTTCTTCTCTTCTGTTCACCTATTCAAGCCTCCAGTTTGTCTCATTCACTTTCTTTTCCTCATCCTCCTCTTCTTCTCTTTCACTCTCCCCCTTGCATTCCACCTACAAAATCAATATCCCGCTGTAAAGTGCAGTGAGCCCCAGGGAGGAGGCTGCTATTGTGGAGGGCAGTAGAAGTGGTGCGTCCTCCAAGGCTCTCCAACGGACATGGAGTCAAGGACAGTGCCCAGCCTAGACCTGCCGCCTCTTTCTCACTCACTCACTCTCTCTCTCTCCTCTGCAGGAAGGATCAATAAGCGAGTGAGGCGTTAAATTTCAGCTAGCGGGAGCGTCACGCTCGTTTGGCCCAGCTGAGTGATGGAGCATGCTTGCCCCGCTCGGAGCGTTTCAAGCTGATAAGAACAGGAGCTGGGATCTTCCTACAATAAACAACTCAATAACATTTAGGCACACTGGTGTATGATGTTTTAAAAGCGTTCCTGTCAACCTGAGCTAAAGAATGTGTTTCTGTGTGAGGGACTGTGCTGTAGACTCACATCTGAAAATCCCAGCATGACACACTGATTACGCTGTTCTTGGTAGTTCAAACAATAAATCAGATCATTTTACCACTGCTGTCAGCTGTTGCCTGGCACTGTGAATCAAGACATGGGGTATCACTTTGGCATTATATGGCACAAACAGAGCTGAGTGTGTATGTGTTCAGACTGTTTCATTAGTCAGTTTCATTGTTTAAGTGTAATTTATTTCTATCCTGTGATGGCAAAGCTGAATTTTCAGCATCATTATTCCAGTCTTCAGTGTCACATGATCCTTCAGAAATCATTCTAATATGCCGATTTGCTTCTCAAGAAACATTTCTTATTATTATAGCAATGTTGAAAACAGTTGTGCTGCTAAATATTTTTGTGGAAACCATGAATAGAAAGGATTCTTTAAGGGGAAAAAAAGAAATTAGTAGAAATAGAAATCTTTCTAACATTACAAATGGTTCCCTGTATAATCTACAGCATTAGCTGAGAGAGAATTAATTTCATGTGTAATCAAAATATCATTTAAATATACCAAAATTGAGAGCTTCTGAATCTAAACTGAATCGAATCAAGAAATGTCTATATCCATACCTAAACGTGCAAGTTCATATTCCCTAGCCTATAGCCCAGGCCACTCTCTGATCCTTCCCACCACTGGACTCATGACGTCCTCTTGCGTTTTGATGATTTCTAAAACGGATTCTGGGAGGACGACTTATCTGAACAGCATTAGCCAAATCCAAGAGACATGGCAGGAGGAATATGCCTTTTTTAACTCGTCAGGAAGAAATCTTGTTGCTTTATTTACTTCTCCTTCAGTCAGGGTGAACAAAGAGAATATTCTACCCGGGACTGAATAACTTAATCCTCTTTCCTCCCTCCAACAGGAACTCGGGCAGTGACAGACAGATTAACACAGATGATGTTTGCAAACCCACCCATTTGAAAATGTAATTGCTGGTGGCATATTGAACAGTCTGCTTAAGCACTTAAGTTCATATGAGACCAGTGAAACAGAAGTGACACTAACATGATCCTGTGTGTGTGTGTGTGGGAGAGAGCATGTGGGGTGTGTTTTGGGGCGGCTCGCTCACCAGCGATCTGGAACACTGTTACTGTCATGTGCCCGGTGTACTGTGCCACTAAGAATTAGAGCCAATCAGAAGGGTTAACAGGGCGGAGCTGGGCGGGTCATGCTCCTGGGCTCTTTACAGCATCACAGAGGCAAGAGAAGCAATCATAGAGCAGCCTTACCCTATAAAACACTACACTTTAACATCTGCTGAGAGAGGGGGAGGTAAAAACAGATACATTCATGATGTCCAGCTGCCACCTAGTGACAAATCTCTGGCCCTATATAGTGAGAGTATCACAGCATGCAGGAACGGGTGCAGAAGCCCATTTCTCCATTAACATTGCCTCTAGTACACAGATATGATTATGCTAGTTTTATTTTTTTACTATTTTATGTTTCAAGTGATCTAATCTCTTATCTCATGGCCGTTTATATTTGGTATTTACATTTAAAATGCATTCATACAACATTTTGAGCATGCAAAATTTAATTGGACATTGCATTAAACAGGATGTGATGTCATACTCTAGGACTTATGTTTTTAGACATAATAATACATTCAAATTGTGGAAATCTACCTTTTTCCACAGCGCACCCACACATCAACATTTGAAATCGGCATTAAAATAAAAATTGTATCTATTTTCTAAATGCATGTTGTTGATCTTATTGCGAACGATTGATCCATTCATTCATTCATTCATTTATCCTTGTAATTTTTAAACTTCATAACTCAAACTTCCAGTGAAATGACAGACTTCTCCAATCATTTAGTCCACTTAAACCCCGGCCCTTTCTTCGACTGCACACTCGCATTCAGATCTACCTCCATCCACTCAACAACTGATGGAAAGTACCAAGTGCCGTACTACTTTTTTTTTTCTATAATCCATTCACTCAGATGTACATCACAATATGGAAGAAACAATCTGGCGCTACCTACCTTACATCTGGACTTTAACAATACAGGAACACTCAAAATGTGGAAATATACTCTTCCCCACATTACAGCCAATATCAGTATTTAAAATTTGAGCTCTTTGAATTCAGCCCAGAGGTAAATCTGTAACATTTAGACCCTTTGTTTGTCAAATTTGACTCCACCAACCTTAAATTTACAAACGCCGCTCGCCAAATGCAAAACTTCTTCAAATCAGTAAAAACTAATGAAGTGCTAATGCATGCCAATGAAATTCTGCTAATGACGAAACTGGCAAATTGTAAATAAACCTCAACATGCATGTGTCTCCTGTAGACACATGTGATCAAGTAAGTGAGTTGGTCCTACTACATAGTTCACAAGACACTGCTACATTCCGATTGCAGGCAAAAGAGTCCCAAATCCAATTGTTTTGCTCATATGCAACTCAGATCTGTTTTTCAGTGTGAGCAGCACAAACCACATGCAATCTGAACTTTCAATTCTGATTTGGGCCGCTTCCATATGTAGTCCTAAATTCGATACAACTCTGATGTTTTGTAATGTGACCTCAGTCTGAACAGTCATATCGGACTTTTACGTCACTCTAGAACAACATTCGTCACAATTCTGTGCTCACTGGAGTCACTTCATAGATTTGACAAAGTTATCAAGACAGTTGCAAAAGGTAGTCAGTGGAGGGACAGTGATGTGTCAGAACCTAGAAGTATTACAGTGAAAGCAAGCAAAACATGAGGGCTCCTATCATATATGTTAAAAAAAACTATTTTTATTGAATCCTTGTCTTCATCCATGCATATGTTTTTGTTTTTTCAAAATGTCATAACTCAATTTTACAGTGAAACAACAAACTCTGGTGACAGACTTCTCCAATTTAGTCCACTTGACTTAAACCCTTGCCCTTTCTTACAATTGACTGCAAGCTTGCATTCAGATCTGCCTCCATGCACTCAAAATACCAAAAGCCATCCTACTTTTTTTTTAACAAAGAAAACTGAGAGAAACTCCTCTTTATCAGTTCAGGTCAGTTCAGTACTGTGACCAGATATTGGCCATCATTTTAAAAAATAAAATAAATAATAATAATGTGAACAGACACACAAATAAATCTGTTCTGGGCAAAAAAACACAATTGAGCACTAAGACTTGCAGTCTGAACGTAGCCTTATTACACATCTATTTAGTACTGTCCACTTGTGACTGGATCACTTAAATCAGATGGTAAAACTAGGGCCTCAGATGAACTTTTTAATCTGAAAACAAGGCACACTGTCTGAGGGCTACAAGTGTCTCAGCATCTCCCTTGCTTTGTGAGTCAGAGATTAGACATAAGTGCCTTATATGAGGCAGCAGAGAGATGAGGAAATGATGATGAGTGTAAAGGCATCCCCTTTAGCCTCTCTCTCCAACTGTCTCCTGTGCTCCATGATGAAGATGGAAGTGAAGCTAAGAGCGCCATCACCCTCCTCTGGTTAACACACACAGACCGAGGGGATAAATCACAGCTGTAGAGTTGGGATGAACCATGTGTCAGCATGGGTCAGCCACACATTACACTCTCTTCAAAAACTATTCATCTTCAGTGTGTATTCAGCGGCTAGAAATAATTACTCCTACTGACCCGCGTAACACCACATGACCAGTGGTCAAACCAGCTCAGGCAGAGAAGTCATCTGCGTGCAGAGGGGTGGGAGTGAATTATAGTCCTGTGGAGAGCAAAAGGACATGCCACTCAAACACACACAATGTTTTGTGTGTGCGTGTGTTTTATGAGGATTCTCCATAGACATGAAGATTTTATACTGTACAAACCTTACATTCTATACCTAAGTATTACAGAANATACACTTTTTTTTTTAGAAAAATAATTTTTAAAAAGCATTTAATTTTATGCAAACAAAATTTTATTTAATCTTAAAGTTTTACTATCCTTGCACCACACACACACAAAATAAATAATTAAAAAACAACCAGAAGACTATACTACTGTACAGTGATGGTGATACCATAGTACTTTGATAATATAAAACTAAACAATTACTATTTTCATATAGCTTAGGGATGCACAGGATTATTTACATTTATCATCCTGGTCAATGCCTAATTTGACTTGTAGCATTTAAAATAATCTGTGATAATATGAAAATAATTAGCATTTAGCAGTTTATCTGCAATATTTTTAGGGTACACTACACTTACAGGACAACAATGTATTAAAAATGGGAAAATTTTTCTTTGCATTTTTTGCATACAGACAACAACATTGTCAAAATGATCCCTGAAAACGGCTAAAGAACGCTGTTTTTTGTTGCCAGGCCAGTAGTTGGCAATGTCACACCTGTAGACTCAACACCTAATACGCATACACATGACATCACCGTTTTTCATAAATTCATGTTTTTGTAGTTTACACGGAGATGATAACGGTATCGTTTTCAAAAACGTGCACTTTAAAACCCATTTTCAAAAGTTTGTGTTTTCAGACCCCAAAACACTGTTGTAGTGTGAATGAACGGCCAAAACACATAAAAAGTGTTCAGTTTTTAGTTAAAGACAATATCGTGTAAATGGCCCCTTAATATCCATGCAAGCTTATCTACCATGATATACTTATACTACCAAACTCCAAGAAAGCCAAGGTACTGACACTTAGGGTGTGTTCACACTTGTCGTTCAGTTCACTTGGTTTGGACCCAAAAAATAAATAAATAAATAAATATTTTGTCCTGATCCGCTTACCATTCTCATTGGCATTTTTAACACCTAACCTAAAGATACTGAACCTAAAGGCATGGATACATTCACAACCTGATTGGTCGGCTTTTATGACGTATATATCGTGACGGAACTTACCGAACATCTAAATGCTGTTTAGTAATGGGTTATTTTTACCATCTGAGAACTCGTGAAGTGCTTATAAAATGTGTAAAGGAGTCAAAACAGAGGAAGGATTCCCTCCGTCACACACACAAATGATCTGCTCTGAGGAGACGCAGTTGATGCCTGTACCGAACTGTAACGAGCAACATCGTGACTACGACGAGAAAAAAAATGGTGTGCTTGAGCATTCTGTCCTATAGCTTTCATATTTCATTTGAACCACACCAGAGTTCATTTGGAAGTGGACTGAGATCCATCTTTTCAGCATACCAGGGTTCGGATGGTAGCATTCACACTTATTCAAACGAACCGCACTAACAGAGCAATCGCATCAGGGTTCGTTTTAGGGTGCTTTCACACTTGGTTCGATTGCCTGGTCCAAACCCGAGTTCGATTGCTCCCCCTCTCCCTGCCCACGTTGGACTGTATTCACATGATATTATTTGGTTCTGAACCACAGTGCGTTTGCATCATCAAAGCAGCAGATGTTTACTCCATTGCTTGGTAACGATGGCGCAGGAGAAGGCGGCAAAATACATAGTGTTGCTCACCTCACTTTTATATTTTTCTTTTTTAACCATTCGTTTTATTTCCAAAGCTTCAGAACATAACAGCACTTGCATCTATCTGCCACAAATGTACTGCAAATGCTCTAAAGAACGTAGGAGATATACAATGAGATATACATTCTCTGCTTGCAGTGCGTCAGTCACGCTTATCAGGAAAGTGAGTAAAACACACACAAACACACATTTTTTATCAAATCATACGTCATTAATAGTGGTTCATTTCCGCGATTTAGAATGATTGGGTTCATATCAGCAGCGAACATGAATCGTACCCCAGACCACCCTTTTTAAGCGAACTCTGGTACGGTTCGCGGGTGCGCACCCGATTTCGGAAGCGTTCACATCATCCAAACGAACCTAACTCTTACGTCAATCGTCCCCGGGTGCGCACCATAAGTGCTAGTGTGAAAGCACCCTTAATCGAACCAAACATGTAAAAGTGTGAACACACCCTTAAGGATCACAAGGGATGACATACCTTCTTCTGTGGAACATGGAAAATAAGGGGATATTTGAAACTCCATTGGTCCATCCAATGGAAGTCAATGGTCATCAAAACTGATTCGGAAGTCATAGTTGGGTAAACCTCAATAGTGGTGAAAAGGAGATGACAGCAAGTATGATTTTTGTGTTCCCATTTTCTCAAATTGCATTTTTTGGGTTGGGGGTGACAGCATTTCAGAAGAAGAGGACAAAAAAGAGAGATGAGAGGTTTACAGTCACTCCTTCAGCCCTTGTATAACAAACCACCTCACATTGATTAGTTTTTGTTTTTTTGTTTTTGTAAATTAGTGCTTACGGTAATATAACACAAAGTTTAGTTTTATAAATGTTCTTTAAATAAAAAATTAACAAACGTTTTTAATATTTACAAATGTTATTAATAACTGTGGAAACATCATCATAGTCTGTGGAAAGTGTCCACTGAAGAGATGTCAGGACAGTGACACAAAAGCAGGTATAGCAAGCTTCCCGTTTCTGCTTCCTCTTGAGCTGACAGGCCAGGTGCACGTTTAATTAGCACAGGGGAAACTTCCCCCAACACACACACAGCAGGCTAATCAGGTGTCAGTGCACCGTTTGATCAACAGAAAAAAAAGTTGACAAATCCTGACAGAGAGGGAAAAAACAAAGCAAATGATAACACGTGAGAAACGATGCGAGTTAGCCCATTAGCAGCTCTTTCAACACACTCACTATATGTGCAAAAGACCCTGCGATGTTAAAGTCTTCTTCCTGCTCACAAACCACAATTACAAATAATTGCAATTAAATTGGGAGGTTTTACTAACACTGAACACCACAACAAATCAGCAAAATGCTAATTTACCTTTTCTAATTTACTCTCTAAATGCCATGTGACTGATCACATAAGATTAAACCTCCTTGCAGCAGAATGCAAAACATTAAATTTGTGCTTTTAAAAGCCCACCAAAATAAAACTAAAATTAAGCATAATGTAAAATATAAAAAATGAAAGCACCCATATGTTTGTGATTTACACTACCATTCAAAAGATTGGGGTCTAAGATTTTTTTTTAAATGTTTTTGAAAGAAGAATCTTATGCTCACCAATGCTTCATTTATTGGATTAAAAATACAGTAATGATGGTAATATAATGAAATGTTACTACAATTTAAGATATCCATGTTCCATTTTAATATTTTTTAAAATGTAATTTATTCCTGTGTTCAAAGCTGAATTTTCAGCATCATTTCTCTAGTTGTAAGTGTCACATGATCCTTCAGAAATCATTTCTGATTTGGCGCTCAAGAAACATTTCTTATTATCAATGATGAAAAAGGTTGCGCAGCTTAATATTTTTTTGGAAACCATGATACATTTATTTTTCAGGATTCAGTTCAGCATTTAAAGAACATCATTTGAAAGAGTATTCTTTCTTTTTTTATATATAAATCTTACTGACCCCAAATGTTTGAATGGCTAAAATTAAATTTAAGTAAATGATGTGTTAAAAAAATAAGTAATATTACCAAACAAAATAAAATATCAGTAGCACTAAATAAACAAAAGCATGTAAAATTTAATTTAAAAAGTACAAAAGTGTTTAAAACAAATGTAAACAAAAAGGGGCAAATTAAAAAATATTAAACAACTATAATTAAGAAAGAATAAGAATTAGACTATATGTGCCAGAAATGAGTTCAGTGATGGAAACACAGACAGCAGACCGTCAGAGACCCACATCTAAACATACACACAGGCTCAATTCATAGTGTTTACCTCTCATTTACTGTCTTCCTGAATACATTAGCTAACTAAAACACACACTGGAGTGACAGCAGTGACACTTCCTCCCCGTCGCCATGGCAACCCAGATTATCATGAATGAGCGGGAGGGAAGAAAGGATGATACATAAATTAATTAAAGTTAAAAAAAAAACACACAAGTAGAGAATTAAAGTTGGTACATCTGTCAGCGACTCAGCTCTGCTCGCTAATACTTGTGTTGGAACATTTATACCCTTGAAGTAAATGATCCGCTGTGTAATTGGCAGCGGAGGAGAGGAGAGAGGGATGATGGTGGATCCTGGAGGAGCTGATAAGGAAGCTCTTTCTTCAGAACCAGGAAAAGAGAAGAAATACGTTTTAAAAACCTTGCCATTTAATCCCCATTGTCATCATGGAGCAGGGGACGCCATTACAAACATAGATATCCCAAACGAAGCTGTCTGAGTGTGAGGAACAGAAGACAGTGTGTGGCAGATGTGTGTGTGTGTGTGTGAGAGAGAGAGGGGAACCAGGTTCCTGGATTAGTCCAATCCATACGTGCCATCCGTCAATGGCGAAGAGGCCTGTCAGAGTGTCAACTGCACAAAAACACACACACACACACAACGAATGGAGAAAATGTCAGACAAACTATGTGTGACAATGCGATTAAGCAAAAATGTGTTCAGACACGTATATACAGCTCAAAAAACAGACATACACAGTGGGAAAGTATCAGAGAAGGATTATGTTCATAATCTCTGTGTGTGTCATACTGATCTGGCTGTTTATAAGCAAAGATTACTGTATACGTCAGCTTTAAGTGTGCGACAATGGCCTGCAGAGTGTGTGTGTGTGTGTGTACACTTGCTTTGTTATTCTTTCGGGCCAAATGTAGTCAAATCTCTTCAGAGAACTTGCAAGGCTCTAACATTTTTGGAAGTAAGGAGTAAAATAATGTTACGTATTACATTTACACTAGGGCTGTCTCCTAATAGTCAAATAATCGTTAGTCAACTAGAAGAGGCTTGGTCAACCAAAAATTATTAGTCGGTTAGTCACAAAAAAAAAAAACTTGTGGCGAAGTTACGCAGTCCATGAGGGACAGATCGTTAACAGTGGGTCCTTGTGGTCATTACAGTATGTCGGGCAGGAAATCCAAACATTCGCGTTATCCATCAACCTCAAATTTTGCTTATTTGAAACATGTAAGTAGTAGCAACTTTACATGGCTGCTCGCTCTAACGTTAACCTAGATAAACGTGTGCTAGGAGCATATCCATGTGTTTGTGCAGAGTGTGGAAGTTAGCACGCTTACTGCACGTCATGAGGCGCTGGCAACAGTGGAAACTCCTTAAAATATTCCGTCATTTTTGGTCAAACAGATCGAAACTTCTACTTTTATTTGTGTAAACTCACAATAAAGGGTTAGTTCACCCAAAAATTTAAATTCTGTCATTTATTACTCACCCTCATGCCGTTCCACACCTGTAAGACCTTCGTTAATCTTTGGACCACAAATTAAGATATTTTAGTTTAAATCCGATGGCTCCGTGAGGAGCAATGACATTTCCTCTCTCAAGATCCATTAATGTACTAAAGACATATTTAAATCAGTTCATGTGAGTACAGTGGTTCAATATTAATAATATAAAGCGACGAGAATATTTTTGGTGCCAAAAAAAAAAAAAAACGACTTATTTAGTGATGGCCGATTTCAAAGCACTGCTTCAGGAAGCTTCGGAGCGCTATGAATCAGCGTGTCGAATCAGCTGTTCGGAGCACCAAAGTCACATGATTTCAGCAGTTTGGCTGTTTGACAAGCGATCCGAATCATGATTCGATACGCTGATTCATTATGCTCCGAAGCTTCCTGAAGCAGTGTTTTGAAATCAGCCATCACTAAATAAGTCGTTATTTTGTTTTTTTGGGCGCACCAAAAATATTCTCGTCGCTTTTTAATATTAATATTGAACCACTGTACTCACATGAACTGATTTAAATATGTTTTTAGTACCTTTATGGATCTTGAGAGAGGAAATGTCATCGCTCCCTATGCAGGCCTCACGGAGCCATCAGATTTCAACTAAAATATCTTAATTTGTGTTCCGAAGATTAACGAAGGTCTTACAGGTGTGGAACGGCATGAGGGTGAGTAATAAATGACAGAATTTTTTTCAATTTCAATTTTTGGGTGAACTAACCCTTTAACATGAAGACGTTGTGCCTTTGTAAAATAAAGAACACAAACAGGATTTGCTTTCTGCTGTCTCTGTCTCTGTGAACTTGACAGCATCAAAAATGAAAACAAAACTCAGTGTATACTTGCCTCACAGACATGAGAAATATATCTATAGAAATCTTGAAATGTCAAGCTATTGTCAACCAATTCAAGTGGAAAACAAAAACAGAAAACATTATTAATAAATTATTAAAATATGTTTTCACACGACACATTCAAAATCATTACTTTTGCCGGTGCGCTGTGGCAAGCTTTAGGTGTGCGCTTGAGCACTGATTAGCCTATGTGTTATATATAACCAATTAAATGCTGATTATGATGATTTATATGGCTTATTAATGTACGTTCAATTAGTCGACTACTTGTTTAAAGGGATAGTTCACCCAAAAATGAAAATTTTGTCATCATTTACTCACCCTCAAGTTGTTCCAAACCTGTATAAATTTCTTTGTTCTGCTGTACACAAAGTATACACAAAGGAAGATATTTGGAAGAATGTTTGTAACCAAGCGGAACTCACTGACGACCATAGTATTTTTTTTTCCTACTATAGTCAATGGGGGGGCGAGATCTGCTTGGTTACAGACATTCTTTCAAATATCTTCCTTTGTGTTCAGCAGAACAAAGAAATTCATACAGGTTTGGAACTACTTGAGGATGCGTAAATGATGACAGAATTTTTGGGTGAACTATCCCTTTAAATGAATGACTAATAGTCGACAAGAAAAATCTTTAGTCGAGGGCAGCCCTAATTTACACCATAACATAACACCTGGGTTACATTTTTTTAATAAGAAATTTGCATTTTATTTCAAAGTTTTGGATATATTTACAAAAAGGAAAAAAGAAAAAAAAGTCCAACAGGCACATTTTATTTTGGATCAAAAAGTAATTTTTATATCAACAATGATAAATCTTATAAAACAAAAATTAATTTATAATGTTAATTCAAAAAGACCTAAAGTAAAATATTCTGACAGTGGGACTGAGTTGGGGCTCCTTTGCAGATACTGGTCTCTTTTCATCAGACTCTAAAGGGTTAAAGAACACGTAAAATTTCTAAAAGCAAAAAAGTCTTGAAGTGTGAATGCATTTACAATATGGATTATATTTTTAAATATGTTTAAAACTTACTTTAAAACTTTGGCTTTTGGAGTTTACCAAATGCAGCAGCAGCACAAAAAAAAAAAAAAAAAAAAAANGCCAGTGCATAAACATCCCCTCAAACAAAGCATGATGGGACAGACATCTTCAGCCAGTCTCGCTAGAAGAACTGGACACTGACATCTGCTCATCACCATAACAACTGAACTTGAACCACCAACCTTGGCTGATCTCATCTAAATAAACAAAAAGAGAGACGAGAGTTCTGGCCCTATCACAAACACATAGAAAGAGAGAGAGAGAGGAGGAACAGAGCAGCTTTCTTTATGCAGCCCTGATCATGTGCTTGACAGTAGTTCAGGGTGAACTTACAGCTGGATGACCAGAGGCACAGAGACTGAGAGAGCGAGAAGGACAGCCAGAAACAGAGAGAGAGGGAGATTTGACAGTAAAATTACCACAAGCATACCAATGAGCGTTCAATAGGCCACCGCTCACAACCAAAACTGTGTGTGTGGGTTGGTAAAGGCAGAAGAGACAGTAATGAGAGGCCAGTGTCATGCACCAGTGACCATTCAAGCGCTCGCACTCGCTCTCACTTTCACTCCTCCTGCACCTCACCTTGAAACAACTAGACATTTGACAAGGTGTCATTTAACCTGTTAGTATGGTCATGCCACTCTTGAAAAATGCCAACAAAAGTTGTGACGAAGTGGAGAAAACAACGGCCATGTATACAGTTGAGCTCAAAAGTTTACATACCCCTTGCAGAATCTGCAAAAAATCATTTTAACAAAATAAGAAGGATCATGAAAATTGCATGTTATTTTTTATTTAGTACTGTGCTTAATAAACTATTTCACATAACAGTTGTTTACATAAAGTCCACAAGACAAAAAAAATAGCAGAATTTATAAAAATTACCCCGTTCAAAAGTTTACATACCCTTGATTCTTAATACAGTGTGTGGTTTCCTGGATGATCCATGACTGTTTTTTTGTTTTGTGATGGTTGTTCATGAGTCCCTTGTTTGTTCTGAGCAGTTAAACTGAACTCTGTTCTTCAGAAAAATCCTCCATGTCCTGCAGATTCTTCAGTTTTCCAGCATCTTTTACATATTTGAACCCTTTCCAGCAGTGACTGTATAATTTTGAGATCCGTCTTTTCACACTGAGGACAATAGAGGGACTCAAACACAACTATTAAAAAAGCTGCAAACATTCACTGATGCTCCGGACGGAAACACGATGCATTAAGAGCCAGGGGTGAAAACATGTGCAAGTTTTTTTTAATTTTGTTTAAAGAACATATTTTTTCATTTAGTTCTGCCATTTGGAAGCTACAAAAAATACTTACATGTTTCCCAGAAGACAAAAAAAGTACAATTTATTCTGTTCATCCAATTCAAAAAGTTTTGTTTATGTAAACAACTGTTATGTGAAATAGTTTATTCAGCACAGTACTAAATAAAAAATAACATGCAATTTTCAAGATCCTTCTTATTTTGTTAAAATGATTAACATTTTTCTAGATTCTGCAAGGGGTATGTAAACTTTTGAGCTCAACTGTATACTGCAGCTATGGATGTCACTCCTTTTCTTAAATGCTTATTGCTATTCAGTTCACAAAGAGTTCGGTCAATTACAGGAATGGCAAACGCATTGTAACTGAACTTCTGTTACAGAAAAAAAATCAGAAAGTGACATGTAAGTGATAAAATATTCAAAACATTTTACTTTGGTAAAACAATTTGAAAAATTGATTGACGAATGGAAAAACAGTTTCAAACTGGTTAAACAGCTGACATCCATGTTTCTAGCTTACAACTGTAAACAGTCAAAATGTTGCAATGGTTATAACTGTCAATCATCCCCATTTTGGGAACCCCTGTATTCCATATTTGCGCGCACACACACAAACAAACACACACGCACTCATTTTAATAAATTTTCTGCAGTGACATTATATTTTGCTCATCATTAGATGATGACTTAATATTCAATCCTAAAAATTTGAAAGATTTATTTTCCAAACTGGTTAAACACAAACCCCGTCCTGCAGCCGATTTCATTGGTCAACTCAATTATGCAGTCACCTGTCAAGAAAAGTTCAGATTTCAGAAAAATCATGATTATCAGTATTTGCTACCAACGATTTGATACCAATGCAAACCAAACCATTTTGGTGACCACTGACTTATATTAGACAGTCATTTCTCAATATATCTTTATGATCCACAGATGAAAGACATTCACAAAATGACAGAATTTTCATTTTTTGTTGATACGCTTTAATTTCATTCTAAACAAATAATAAGATCACAAGGGTTAAAAAAAAACAAAAAAAAACAATTTGGAACAATATTTTTAATGTGAGGATCAATCCCCTTGAAGGTTTAGTTGACTTTAAAATGAAAATTACCCAATAATTTACTCACCCTCAAACCATCCTAGGTCTATTGCTTATTACTTTCTTCTTTCAGATGAACACAATCGGAGTTATATTAATAAACACCCTGATGCTCCCAAGCTTTATAATGGCAGTGCACGGAAACCACTTGTTCAAGCTCAAATAAGTGCATCCATCCATCATAAATGTAGTACACACGACTCCAGGGGGTTAATAAAGGCCTTCTGAAGCGAAGCGATGCGTTTGTGTAAGAAAAATATCCATATTTAACACATTATAAAGTAAAATAACGTAAATTAAGCAACATACTACTGGTATTATGCTACGCCAGTGGTTCCCAACCTTTTTTACGCCAAGGCCCACCTCCTCTCTGAATCAACACTCCGAGGCCTACCAACCCCTCATCCCCCCACCCCGTTTTTTTTTATTTACAAAAACATTTGTATTCTAGTGTTATTACTTTTTGACCCCATTATTTTAAAGAAGAAAATAAAAGGTAGATTTAAACCCCAAGTGTTCTTTTTTTCAAACATACTTTGCAGATATTCTTACCAATTTAAAACTACTTTGCTCAGTTATACAGTAACTTAAATAAGCACAAGTCAACCTGCCATACCAAACAAGACCACAGGGAGATACCAAGGGACTGAATTTAAATACTACGTGGATTCACTCAAAATTTATAAACAAACCAAAATACAAATGAAAAATACACTTTATAAATGCGTGGAAACTCAGCGATCTAAAGGCGGGTCGATGTCATCAGTGAACAGTTCCTCTGTCAGAACAAGCAATCGTGGAGCGTCTGATGCCCGTGTGTACATAAACACCACTGATCCTCACACAGATCTCCAAAACACGCTTGTTTGGCGAGCATCCCTTATAAAACACTCACATTAGTACGTTAATTTCGACAACTACACGAATATATTGAACTGTGTTCATGCAGAAATACGATGTTACAGCGATCAGTGAGTCGAGAGCGCAAATGTGCGGTTTGTTTGCGCATCAATAATTTCGGATTCGTGCACACCTAATGTAAGTCTGCTGTATGCCACTGTAATCGTCTTTACCTTCATTACAGTCGTCATCCATCAAAACCTTCTTAGCGACACTGGTTTTCTTTTTCCAACTGAGATTGTTAGTTCGCGTTTTGAGCACCGTTCAGTCTGTATTTCACAGCAGCACAATGAGAAACAGCCTGGACTGATCTGAAATAATCACAGAATACGTACGAGAGAAGTGGTACCTAGTTTTAAATGTATTTTTTAATTCATTTAATTTATATATTCTAATGTAACGTATTAATAATAAAATTAATGAATTACATTAATATATTTAAAGCAGCTCTATGTAAGATTTTTACTTTAATAAAGCATAAAAATACCCCGATATGTTTGCAGATATTTAGGAAACATGCTAAGTTCACCTACTTGTTTCTCTGAAAAACAATGCTACAGCCAGATATTCTACTTTGAAAATGTGCGTTCCGTGTCGGAACGTCTGTCTTTGTTTTGGTCTGTGCGAAACCTCCTGCTGTCAGTTTATCCAATAGTATTTCGACATCAAAGGTTGCCAGTTGGCGGAAAACAGCGCGTATTGCAACCATGGAAACCAGCAAACAAACTGGGTCAGAGAATCGCAGATTCTACCTGACCTAAAAAGCCTCTGAATCCATCTAAATATCTCTATGAACAACAGCATATTGAAACAGATAAATCAACTCATCAGCTTACAGTGTTTAAGTCTCTTCAGCTTTCATTGTCAATTGCGCTCCTTATTGTTGCTGGCAACCCGCGTCTTTGAACGAGGGGGCGGGGCAAACAATATTTTGAATTTGGACTGCAGTACCTATTTTGAACACTGGGTGTCATTATTACATAGAGCCCCTTTAAATTAATTTTAAGTTATCTCGCAGCCCACCTGGAGGATTACTGAGGCCCCCTAGTGGGCCGCGGCCCACAGGTTGGGAACCACTGCGCTACGCCATGACGTACTACGCTATGTCCTAAGTTATACGTCGCGTAAGTTAGGTTTTAGATGCAAGTAGAATCCGTATAGCCGATTGGCTGGAAGCTAGTTATTTTACTTATTAACGGGTTAAATATTGGATATTTTTTCTTACACAAACGCATCGCTTTGCTTCAGAAGGCCTTTATTAACCCTCCGGAGCCATGTGGAGTACGTTTATGATGGATGCACTTTTTTGAGCTTCAAACAGGTGGTTTCTGTGCACTGCCATTATAAAGCTTGGGAGCATTAGGGTGTTTATTAATATAACTCTGATTGTATTCGTCTGAAAGAAGAAAGTCATATACACCTAGGATGGCTCGAGGGTGAGTAAATCATAGGGTAATTTTCATTATAAAGTGAACTAATCCTTTAATACAAAATGAGCATCCAAAATATTGATCAATCCGCCCCATCTCAATTAAACTTTTTTTTTTTTAATTATAAGCAACAGCAGGTATATCCATCAAATTCATCTGAGAAGCATCTAAAAGCTTCCTGTTTCTCTCCTTAAATCCATTGCCTGTGCGAACCCAGCAGTAGGTTGGCAGGGCAGGATACATTTTCCTGTCTGGCGCATGCAGACATAAGCACAGCCTTCCAACTGGCACAACTATGGGGCAGTGCCTCTTCACCTATTGGGCATCCACACACACACACACACACACACACACACCAGGTGCTCAGGCCCACTTTCACTCCCCTCATTTATAGAACATAACTTATGATGTACAAATTAAGAGTTAGTGTTTACAGGCTCTAGTGAAAGTGGCCTCCTGTAGTTCGAGTAAAAGAGGGACTTTGGACTGGCAATAGGAAGCAGATGTTGGGCAAAGGGCTGCCATTAGCTAGTTTCCCTTTACAAGAAAAGGTGAGCTATTACACAAGAAAATAAATTCACAAATAAACAGCGAAGAAGGGGCCTGCTGTTCAGTGGAGCAGCCAGATGGAAAGATTATAGAATGATTTTTCTTTTCTTTTCTTTTTTTTTGACATTCCATGTTATTGCATTATGTAATGTTAAAAAAAAGTTAAAAAATATAATAATTATAATATGTAAATATATAAATAATATATGAAAAGAAAAGACTATTAATAGAATTAAAAGACAACAGATGAACAGATTGAATTTAGGCTTATATTGACATATAAACATTCATCAACTCGCACATCAGTTGTGGTAAATGGAAACTCAAGCATGTTTGCTTGATGCATGTGAGAACCAATGAGGTTCATTCTTGTGTGTTACGCAGCACATTTGAGCTTCTGGAAGAGGTTTGTTCTTGCGCGTCAAGCAGTTTCAGTTGAGCTTCTGTGAGTAAATGCCTAAATTAAATCTGTTCATCATATAAATCGATCGAGTCTCTTCAGAAGATTTGGACTAAACCGCTTGATTAATATGGATTCGTTTTAAGATCTCTTTATGAACTTTTTGAAGCATCAAAGTGGTAGTCACATAGCTGTCAATGAAGGGACAGAAACCTCTCAGATTTCATCAAAAAAGATCTTCATTTGTGTTCCGAAGATGAACGAAAGTCTTACGGGTTTGGAACGACATGAGGGTTAGTAATTTCCTGTAGCTCAGTGGTTAGAGCATGGCACTAGCAATGCCAAGGTCATGGGTTCGATCCCAGGGATTGCACATACTCAGATACAAATGTATAGTATAATGCAATGTAAGTCGCTTTGGATAAAAGCGTCTGCCAAATGCATAAATGTAAATGTAAATGTAGTAATTAATAATGACAGAATTTTCATTGTTGGGTGACTTAACCCTTCAAATCAACTAAACTGTTGATGTCTAGGTTACAAGGTCAATCTTATGTTTATTCAAAGCTTTTCTGAGGTGATCCTATTGTAATTGATCACATTGATTATTGACTATACATCACCACTGATCAGCCAATAGCTGCCAAATCAACCCCTATGTATGTGCCAGACCTCCCCCGTGAGCCATACGGCTGACTGAGGCACGTTTGGGTCTTATTTCATGCATTTATCCAATTGGGTGTAAAGCTGGTCACATAAAGGTGAAAAACAAATATAAAGCCAATCTACTCTACTGCACTACACACAAATACAGATACAGTATAACAGCATAAAACATAGCTGCATTTGACGAGACTCTCAAAAACTAAAAACAGGTGGCTTCTCGGACTACTTTCTGTCTCAAATGTATATTGGATGGCGTTGACAGATCGCCTTTTTGTGATCGGATCTTACGAGTATGCATGACCAAGAATAAATAACTCCTTTCAAGTGACATTTTAAAACAATAGGTGGATCTCAGCACAAAAACTAAATGTTAGAATGAAGGTAAAATCTTTATTGTCAATGGCAAATCACACCCTATGACTCATAAAACCAATTACAATCTCAGACAGACTATAAAAAGAATATAAAAGCTGATAAAGCAGCCCTTTTAAGAAGAAGAAACAAGTCTACTGAAGCCCAACTTTAGGAATTAATGTCTTTATAAAAATTACGTTATAAAATAGAACAATAAAAAGGGTCAGACATCTAACAGGATGTTCATAATGTGCATAAAATGGGCCTATAATACAAACCCACATGAATATCTGATAAACAAAGCATGAACAACAGCCTTTAATGGTTATTTCATGATCAATATTCTTAATAAATGCAAAAAAGTTATAATGGAAATGATGGAAATAACCATAAAAGGCATTTAGGGGATATGAGTACGAGTGTGTGTGTTTGAGTGTGTGAGTGTGTGTGTGTGTGTGTGTGTGTAGTACACTGGACCTCTTGATGATATAAAGGTGAAAAGCTTCACAACAAACAAATCAACCTTAATCCACACATTGGATCAATGCGACTGCTATAGGCCTCAGGGTCGCCTTATATTACTCCTCAAACTTCATATTCACTCATTGATTTGCTTTTCAAAATAGTATATCACTGGGCTCCAATGGGAGAACGGATAGAGACAGGGGCCAGGGTCAAGCACAGCTCGCATACATGTTAGCGTAATATTGATGTCCCAGCAGAAAGAAATGACTAAATATCCAGATCAATATCTAGTTTCCCTGCAACAGCAGAGCAACGAGGTGGGGAAATATAAATATACATCTTTATGACCACAGAAGCCATCATAATGAGAGAGCTGAATGAATGTTTCCCTTAAGGTGAAGTGTTTGATTAGCGGAGGGCAGAGGTTAGTGCCGATATGCTGATACAGGAAAACGAGACTGATGGCTCAGGCCAGGCAGGGGCTGCAGAGATGACAGCAGAACAGGGCTGAGCTAAAGTAAGGCCTGTTCGTACTTGTTAATCGAGCTTTAAGTCATTAGTGATGAAGCGGATTTCATCATCAGGTGCTAAGGGCTTACGGAAGCAACTGGAGCATTCATTAAAAATGTTCTGAAAGAACATCGGATAAACTAAGCATGTAACTCATCACTCTTTTAAAGGTTACATAAGCACACATTCTCTTCTTAAACACAATGAAATCTGGCCTAAAGATAATCCTTGGTTCATTTCAGACTTGTACACTATCGTTTAAAAGTTTGGGGTCAGTAAGATTTTTTAGTTTTGGAAAGATATTAATACTTTTATTCAGCAAGGATGCATTAATTGATGACAGAAAATGTATCATTTTACAAAAGAATTCCATTCCAAATAACAGCTGTTCTGGATTTTCTAATCCTTAAAACTTATCATAGTTAAACTGTTTTCAGCATTAATAATAGCAACTTATAATAATAATGATTAGAAACGTCAAATCGGCCAAATCAGCATATTACAATGATTTCTGGAGGATCATGTGACACTGAATACTGGAGTAATGATGCTGAGAAAAAGAAAAAAAAAAAGGTCAGATTTATTCAAATATAAAAAAGTTATGTTAAATTGTAATACTACTTCACAATATTACTATTTTACTGCATTTTATCAAATAGATGCAGCCTTGCTGAGCATAAAAGACCTTTATAAACATTTGAAAGGTAGTTTAATGAAATTTGGGGCCATATCGGGCCACCAACGCTGCATCAGAGTAAATTAATGAAAGAAATATATTAATATTTTAATAAATAAAAAAAGACCATGAAACACTTGTTACCTTTACTGTTCTATATTTTTAAAAAAAATCTATATAAAAACAATAAATGTATAAATTAATAATGAAATAATAATAAAAAACAATAAAAAAAGATCTGAAATGAGTTAAGAGTTAAAATATATATTTAAAATATAATATATTTCTATATATCCTAATTATTGTTAATATGTAATTCGTTTTTCCAGGAGCTCATTGCTTCTACCTTCAGTTAAACTGCTAACAGTGATTGTAAATTAATTGCCTAAATTATTACATTATTTGCTAACTGCATTCTTTAAATTGTAATGTTGACATTCTCTGTAAAGCTGCTTTGAAACGATATGTATCGTGAAAAGCGCTATACAAATAAATGTGAATTGAATTGAATTGAATTAAAAAATAAAAATCTGCTTTTTTTTTTTTTTTGCTTTTTTTTTTTNNATGTTGTCAGATCAGTCATTCTTTAATTGAAAACATTTTCACCAGGAGTCCAGTAAAACACTTGATCAAGGATTTGGCAAGGCAGGTGTTTTTACTTGCCATTTAGCAGATGGCTTCACCAATGGATATGGATCAGCCTAGACTTATTTACAGCTCCAAACCATTAGAAAAGACAGCGGCACACTCATGGTTCAACTTGAACACAGACTAACTACCATAAAAAGGAAGAAGCGCAGATAATGCGTTACCTCTTAATTAAACAAACACCTATGCCTGTACTTAATCACTCGGTCCACTCACTCTCCCTCTGTGTATCATAAAACAAAAGAGGCCTGACTAAGGGGACATTCAATGACCACAATCCAACCCTCGACCCTTAAATCACAGGCTTTGCAGGGTCTGGTGCAGGGCCTGTGGGACGGGAGCAGGGTGGGCTGTGGGTAGCAGCAGTGGAAAGACTGACAAGGTGTTGTGGCAGTAAGTAATGCACGTGTGGATTAGCGGTATGATGGCCTGATCAATACCAGCGGTTCCAGCCATTAGGAATGCAGCAGAAAACGACCCCCTATGGCAATAAAGCACAGTGTCCGCCTGCTACTTCATTTGCTGCCTCCATTAGTGTAATGGTATCATTATCAACTGTGGCAGTATTTTTTTCTAACACTCCCACCCTCCCTCGTTCCCTCGCCTGTTTTTTCATCTTTTCAGATTTCAGGAATCAGAAGTCATGAGCTACACTACACTGCCTCCATATTTTCTTTCGTTTTTTCTTTCTTTTTCATCACCGGATATAAATCTGCCCCTAGCGTGGCTTGAACACCGGTCTAATTATGTATTCTTGAGTGTGTTTTATGTGGCTGTCCGACACTGTTTCTCTATTATGGACTCATTAATAGGACGTAGGCGTACGATGACGAACAGAGAGGGGGAAAACGACAAGGGGGGCAGAAAAGCTGCTGATTACGCCGAAAGTGACACCACCTCCCGCTAAAACACCAGCTCCGACATGACAGCGGCTCGGCATTAGGACCTATAAATCGTTACTTTAACACTAATTTACAGAGGAACATTTTGTGGGAGAAATTGATTAATCAAGACTGGCTGTGTGGCCTCATAATCAGGCCTGAACTCAACCTAGCTGTTAATTTAACAGAATCGCCAAGGGGAACACAAAACATTTTAATGAGTGTTCAGGAACGAAATAGCCTAAACAGCTTTCCCCAGCAAAACACACGAGCCGAGAAAGCCAATGAGCCGAGAACTCTCTGAAAGATGGGACGGGAGGAGTGAAAGCCTCTGAACATCTGGCAACCCTCTGTGCTCCTCACGTACACTGCTGCTGTGAAATAATGCAATTCATTATTTAAAAAAAAAAAACTTTGTTTATTTAACTACTATTTTTTAATATGTTTAGTTATTTAATCAAATGCACTATTCATCACAATACAAGCTGAACATAATATGCAGTCATCAACAAAGGTGTCAAAAGGCCAACAAAGTTGTGGGTGTGAAGAAATAAAACATGCTCAACAGATGGAAGAAAAAAACAACAAGAAAGCGCTTTTCTAATTCATAACTGTGAGGAAAGAAAAACAACAAGACCCACATCCCTCTGCAAATGCAATAAAAGGGCCAAAATGGCATTTATAATTGAATAATATTTCAGTGGGATATTTGTGGTCACCCTGGCAATATTAAAAACAGCAACTCTGATTGTCCAATTTCTCTTGACCATCCATTAAAACAGTGTTTTCAGGTTGAAGGCCATGTAAGGCTACTTCTAAAAGCATGAAGTCAGTTTTTAATAGGCTATTAGCCAATAGTCTTCCTCTTTTAGTGCATGATAATGGAAGTGGTCTTAAAAAAAAATAATAATAATAAAAATAAAAAATAAATCTTACATATTGTGCCACATATGGTTAGGAAATGCCTGGCAAAGCTGAACTAAGGATAAATATAATTCCTTTTTGAGACGGATAGTTCACAGGCCCTCTTCTGACATCCATCCACATCCTATAGTTATTGGGCATAAATGCACACACGTTTATGGCTGAGACAACAATGTACTCCCTTTTATTTATTAAAATGATTAAATGGACTTGCATTTTATATTGAGAAACCACAGGAATACACACACCAATCACTCAGTCTAGATGGTTTCTGCCCTGATCCATTTATTTTTGTGAAGGAGAGAGATAAGATGGGGAAGGGTAGCAGAGCTGTCAGTCTGTATGTCTGCTGTACAGACCCAAAACTAGCTGGATCAAGTTCTCAAGGAGTCAGAGACTCATCTGGTTTCCTGTGGCAGCTGCAATAAACTGGAGGAACCACATACTACATAGATGCTCTGCTGTCAGACATGAACCAAAAGCATGCATCAGAGAGACGGGACCAAAACTGAACAAAAGAAAGAACAAGGAGTGGAAAATTAATTGTATGGTTCAAGAAAGAGAGAACTGAAGAGAAATAGGCTGCTGACAGTACTTCACCAACTACTCACAAATCAAACTACAGTCATTCGAAATACAAACAAAATGCAAAATTATTAAATGTATTTTGATTATCAAAACCAAAGCATCTTAACCACAGACAAGATCAGAAAGTGACATGTCAACTTTGTCAAGCACAATTATAAATACATTTAACATTTTTAAATATGCCAGCATGTTAAACATTGCTTACTTCCATCCAACAAAACAGTAAAAAATGATTACAGTCTTTATTTGTTATATTTTATTTTTATTTATTTACTTTGAATGGGGCAATGGTTGCTCCTGGAATTGATTTTTCGGGCATTCTGCACCTTTAAGAGGACGTTTTTTTCTATTCACATAAAAAAACAGTGTAATCGTTTATGTCAAAGATGATGTGATAAAGACAAATATGTCACTGTATATACTTTAAGCACCAACAAGCTTCACAAAATGACACACCGAAAAAGTAAAGTGACTAGTTCAGATAAATACAGCTGCACCACAACCGTTATTTCTATTACAGTCTCTGCTAAATTAAAAACACGACCTCTATTCGTTTCCAGACCAGCTCATGGATGAATCACCCAAGTCCAAAAACAGGTGAAAACACGACACATGCGCTTTAGTAAATAAGTCAAGTCAATTAGGAATAGTTGGTTTAGCAGAGACACCTGTAAAAAGACAGACACCTGGACACGCGTCTTCTCTTTACTTCATTCATTAGCACCATGATTGAACGCACTGTAATGCCGCCACATAAGCCATTTCAGCAAAGTCAGTGTGTGGCAGTCATGAGAAAACACTCCCCCCGCTGTGCCTCAACACACACTCGTGTGCCGGATGACTGTGTACACACACAGACAGAACTCTTGCGATAAAAGAAAGGAAACATTACAGGAGCAATAAGCAGCATCACATGCGCACTTCAAATGAACACACAGCACCAACCAGCGCATGCAATACCGCAACGGGCACACTGAACGGTGTATTACAAACTCCACAACTACATGTTGTGCTTGGCTAACTGAGAGAAAACTACAAGCGATACCTTTCTCCTCTTTTCCCTCTCACTGTCATCCGATCTTTTCATGTTCCTGAAGTACTGTTTACGCTGCCTCGGTTTCATAGCGCGCCGTGCTGGGGTATGTAGTCCTCAGGTTGTGCCTTTAGCGTGGGAAATTTTCTTGAGTGGATGTAAATATACACTTAGCGATGTTTATGATTTTTTAGGAAACGGGAATGGCAATGAACATGATGTTGTTATTTTATATTGGTGTTTTATTTTTAAGTCGTCCCGAGCATTCCGGTTAGGACTGCATTTCCCAGAATCCTCGCGCCAGGAAAAACCATGCTTGTAATTTGAGTAGAACCGGAAGTGGATATGGGCGAAAAGCTCCGCAGTTGTGTGGAGAGGGGTGTGTAATAGATTTTATGAAGTGCTAGACGTGATGTTAAAAGAATGGTTGTTTTTACTAAATGTGTAACGTTAGAGTATATATTAATAATGTGTAACTATCTGATAAAGTGACTTACCCTGCAGTGAGTAGCCTAATGGAAACTCAGCGTAGAATAGAGTTTAGGTAACGTTATAGCCAAGTTATTCGGTTGTCTTCCGGACTTTTTTTTATATGCATATTCAGAATACTTATAAATATCGTAGTTTTGTGACCTTTTCAATGTTATTTAAATAAATGCAATATAACAAAAACAAATTATTTTTAATAGTATTAAATATTTTATTAATTGTGTGTATTAAAAATAAAAAATATTCTTCTACAAAACAATCTACATTTGACTTGGTGGATCCAAAATGGTCAGTACTCATGCATTTTATTCATATTTCATGTTAATAATTTAATCATATATGGCTTAGTTATGATTTATCAATATAATCTTTGATTTCAGATATTCATGTAGCCTAATCCTACTTCATAAAACAATAATACATATTTACAATCTATGATAAAGACAATAATGGGATAAAGAAAAACTTTATTGCCTTTTGTTTTATCCCAGATTGTAGCATTGTTTTTTTTTTAACCCTCTATGCTATATATCAATGAGGAAAAAATGATTTGTTGTTTTTCCTGCTTAAAATTGGACACTTTAACAATATCAGTAAACATTTTCATAAATTTTTTATTCATTTTTTAAAAGTTTGTTGCCTCAAGGCAATGGACAAATTGAAACGTTTGGCATTTTCATTTCACGTAGAAAAAAGAAATATATTTATTGAAAACATCAATTTCTTTAACTAGACACTTGAACAAACAAATTTATCCAGTTTTTAATGTATTAAAAGTTTCACATTTAATAAAAGTAAAATTTTATATCCAGCTGTTGCTCTCAGGCAACATTGTACCATCGTGGAACACAGGTATTACCAAACCATCATATCTTTATGTTATATCAAGTTATCATATCCATCTTCATCCTCATCTCCATCTTCTCTCTCACCTTCACTCTCTCCCTGACGGATTGTTACTATGACCTCATCACAGTATGACCCCTCCTCAACTGGCTGTGCTACCTGTGTTTTATACCTTTATGAAGTGCTATAGAAAATGTGCAGATCATAATATATGCAGATATAGTATGTGAAATACTATTCTTGTAAGTGCATTACAACATCATGTGAAAATGCAAATATATTTAGATAATTCTCTTTTCCTTACAAATATAATACAATTGTATTCAAACCCATTATGCCTGCATGGCCTTTTGAGATTCCATTATGGTACAATGTTGCCTTGAGGCAACACATAGTTTTTTGTTATTTTCTCTAAAACATTTGATGATATATAATGTAAAGTTCTTGAAAATACTTCTTTACTTGCCACTGAAGGTGATTCATATTTCATTTTCATATATTCTTATTTTTGTGGGTGATTAAATGGATACAAATAAGTGAAAAATGCACTTTTCATTAGAAAAAATATGGAGCCATGTGACGTGCTGAAACAGAACACAAAATGGAGCCCTGTGGGTCATGTTTTGGTCTTTTTTGCACTTTCATTGATTAGTATTTGAGTTATTCTGCCCTGCGATATGTTTGATCAATAAATTGGTGTCTTATTTTATTAAAAACAAATTAGAATAGACTATGTTGCCTGGAGGCAACACCGTAGCATAGAGGGTTTTAAACACCATGCACTACAAATAATGGTAAGATCAAGATTGTCAAAGAAATAATTTCTCAACTTCTTCAACTGACTGGATCTCATTGCATCAGACTGAACTTGGACTACACATATATGTGAATCAAATTTGACCAAAATATGTAAATAACACATATTAGGATCAAATTAAAACACATTTTCCTTGAGGGTTGCCTTAGAGCCCCTGTACTGATCTGATTATATCACTATGGTTTTCAAATCTGACTCAAGGATCACAGGTGGGTGTAGTTTCTTTGGACAATAGAGAGTAAATTAATAATAAATGATTATACCATAATTAGATTTAATAACACATAGCTGAGTTAAAACAGAGCAGCTTAGCCACTGTTTGTACTCTCCTGAGGTTTGTCCTTGCCTTCAATGAATGGAAATCAGAAACAGAGCTTTGCAGCTCTTACAAAAATAGTCATCGTGCTTTGAGCATATTCCAAAATGTTAGTCTTTGCCAGGTCTTTTACAACCTCTTCTCCAGCCTTTGCCCAGGTGCTGTACAGCTGAAGACAGAAGGGCCCCAAAGCAGGATATTCCATTTTCCAAAAACACCACTTTGAGCTGTAATAGAATATGTAGCAGCATTTGTGTATGACATGGACATAACCCCCTCTGAGCGTCTGAGGTCAACAGATATCTCGTAATGCATGTGAAGCGGTGTTGAAAAGCACTCCGCTGGTTCCCAGTTTCAGCCGAGGACAAAAAGACCCGCTCTGTGAAAGATATACAGGCACGAGCCCCGCGGAGGGCCAGGGGGTATTAAAAGGTTTCAAAACACCTGCTATGTATTAGCATTACAGACTTTGATCAGTGTCTTCATTAGACTTCTTTGTAATCTCTCTTCTTTTATGATAGGGCTGAGCCAGTCGAGCCTGGTACGCAGATTGAACACATGTGTTCTCTTCACCTGTCTTGTAAAAAGCTCAAAGCACTCATACTTTCAAAGATTTCAGTGTCTCTGTCATCTTGTTGCAATAAACAGGAGGGCTCTTTTGATTCCTATTTATAACCTACATTTCCGCCCTTCTCTTTTAGCTTTGGAGGGAAATATGTGTTTGAAAAATACCTTGAGCAAAGTGGCTCCATATGGATATAAGAGTATAAGCACATGTGTCTATGGGGGATTCTTTTGTAAGCTAATGGAAAGGAAATTATTATTCTGTCATAGCTTTATTAGGAAACAAAAGTTCATGTCTGTTTATGCTTCACATCCAATCATTCAATTAACGTTTCTTTAGTGTGTGCGTGTTAAACCGGTTTTCGTATATTACATCTGTCAATCAAGGCTTGTTCAAACGATCACCAGCGGGACTTTGCAGACCCAGCAGCGGCGGATTGTGTCTTTGAGCCGGTGCCTGTCAGCCTGCTCTGCATCCAATCATCCATCTCATCATGTTCAAGAATTCTTTTAATACGTGATCAGCAACTTAAACGCAGGTTGAGGGGCAGCGCGCTTTCAGATGTGGTACAAGCTCGGGTTCAAGAAAAAAAAATAGAGCGAGACGGAAAACTTTGAACTCCTGCAGCTCATCAAATCCTCCTTGTCTTTTGTCTGGCCAATTCTCTGTTCTCACTTTTCAACACGGGGGATGTTATGTGTTATTGTGCAGCGGATGACCCTCCAACGGGCCTGTGTTTTACCCAAATATAATAGGCATGTAAAAAAGAGAGAGAGAGACTGCACAGGATTGAAATCAAAGGTGAAAAAGAGCCTTGTGCCAGAAAAACAATAAGGAACATTAAAGACAAATTCAGTGACCGTTGTGCTCAGCTCATATATTAGAACCAGAACCTGCTACATGGTTTGGAAAACAGCTTGTAAGTAAAAGCAGTCTCTCCTTTGAATAATAATAGGTTTCCCTTTGAGCGCATACAGTATATTGGGCCACCTATACTTTAATGTGGCATTATCAAGTTGTGATGTGGTTTATTCTAAAGGGTTGGTAAAGTCTGGTAAAAACACACACAGTAATGGGGGTCAGACACTAAGGCTGTTGTTCAAGATTGCTAAAGACCAATTTTGTCCTCCCCACATCCTGTCCGTGACTATTTTCTCAGTGTCCTCCGTGGTGTGCCTGGGAGAAAAGGGAGGCCTTTTGAGTTTTATTTGTATTGAGTGGGCATATGGAACAGGCATGTGCCTCCCCATGTCCTAACCTTCAATGATAAGCTGTAGGAAACTGTTATTTGTCAGTGCTATAAAGAAGATTGCTGCCCAGTGGTTTCAATTAACTTCAAAGCGCTCTTCCCAGGCAGTAATAGTTATATCAAAACCTGAACTGTATTATTTAGGTTCCACACTGGAGCTCTCAGAATGATTATGCACCCTTTTCAAAAGAGATTTTCTTTTCTTGCTGACTTTATGCATTCCTGCCTCTCGAAGGGATCCCCCCCTGTTCTCAGTTTTATTTTCATATTCCTGTTTGAATGCCCCACCTATAAAGCTCTCGGATGTCAGAGGGCCCGTGGCACTGGAAAGTCTGGGTACGAAACATAATTAGTGGATGGTAGCACCAACTTTCTATAGGCAGTGTTTCAAGGACCATACACTCTCAGAAAAAAAGAGACAAAAGGTGTCACTAGGGCACTACCCTTTCAAAAGGTACTAATTTGTACACTTCAGGTGCTAAAATGCACCCCTCTGAAGTCAATAAAAAAAAAAGATACTGCCCAAGTGGCAGCTTTTGTACTTTTTTTTTTTTTTTTT
>RJVU01042553.1:2337105-2360596 GCA_003731715.1 Anabarilius grahami
TTTTTTTTTTTTTTTTTCTGAGAGTCTATGAAGCTCTACAAACATTATTAGTCTCTGATTTACAGCACCTTGTAATAGTTTGTGAAATAAGGGTTAACAACCCCTTCTTTGAATGTCACGGTGGCCCTTTTTGTTGGATCCGTGTTCAGATCTGGCACAACCTTTGGCTTATGTACACAGAATCAGGCAACCAGGGCCTATAAAAATGATTCACAAAATACATGCACTAAATACATGTTGATTAAGCCCCCTATAAATGATCACACACGCACCACAGGAAAAAGCCTGATGGCTGCTGAAGGAAGAGCGTGCAGCCTGCCGTTAGATGTGGCGTACCTCCTTGGCTAGGATCGCTTCCAGACGCCATCAGAGGGGGCAGTTTTGCTAGAGCTGTGATTTGAATACCATGATCGGTGAACAGTTTTATAGGAAATCCATTAAAATGTGAGGTTTGACATACAAAAGAGCCCTGTTTTAAAACTCATGCCCAATGTCAGGCTGAAAGACATTATAAAATTCTATATATACAGAAGCACACATCATTTCTGTGTGTCTGTGCCTCGTATGCTAGTCCTAATGGTGAAGGTTAAGCCACTGGAGCGGTTGCCCTGGAATGACTGCTTTTATTCATGCATTACCGCAGTAGGTTGAAGTCATCTGCCTTCCCCACAAAAACATTGTTCTGAGTTTTCAAAGGGAAAGTAAGGGCACATCGCTGCAGATCAACAAATGCCATCCTTCTGCTTGATCTCTTTGTCCTGGCAGCTTCTACAAAATATTTGAAATCTCAGTTCTGTACAACCTCCTCAGATCAAAGCCTCTTCAAAATGAAAGCTGAAGAACAATAATGGAATAATTAAGAGGTAAATTAATATTAAAAGCAAACTCTTTGAACCCGAATGTTTTGGGTTATTTTTATGAGGGCTTCTCTGGACTCCATTGTGCATTTTTCCCATGATGCACTGTGCACGAGCCATTACCAAAGTGCAGAGGGCAAAAAAAGGAGAGGTACTAAATAAAAACTACAAATTTAATTTCTTATTGTTGTCATTAAAGCTGGTGACATGCTTTTTGATTTCTTATTCAAGTCAATGCTTTTGTATTAAGAGAGATAAATGGGGAAAAAAAGGAAAGGTGATAGAACTCTAAGCAATTATAAACCCAAGTATTATTCAACAGCAGACCTTATTTAATTGTAAAATAATAAATCTGTCAGTGATCAGAAAGGTTCACTGAGAACCTGACATGTGAATTGCGCAGAAAAAAAAAAGTTATTCTGCAGTGTGACATATGTTTTACTACCACTATTTTTAAACTTTGCATTTTACACAGAACCAAGAGATTATTAACTGCATACATCAATAATGAAAGGTAAGAAGCAGATTTGGTAAATTAATGTATATGGACTATAATGAATCTACATAACAGAATATAATAATTTACATTTTCATAAGACATTTCGTATTATCTTATTTGAGTAACTAAAAACTCTTCTGTCATTACTGAAATTGCGTCAGTCATGTCGAGCAGAGTGATGAAGAAAAGAAGTGCGATTAAGTTTGTGAGGAAGTTTAAACAGAATTGTTATGTTTTTCATGTCCAGTATTTTCTTCTGCTGTCTAGAGTATGATAAAACTATTTATTAAAAGATAACATGAATGGCAGAGGTCTTTAGGCCAGAAACGTTTTTTTACGCAAACGTGCGAGCGTTTTACCATGTGCTCTTGTGTTGACCAGGAAATCATAAACCTGTTGGCAATAGAGTTACCTTCACATGTTTGCATCGTTAAATTGGCCGGATGTGTCGTTCAGGTAAGTTGCTATAAAGGTTTCCTTTAACTACCTTTGCATAGCAAGCTTTCGTATTGCTCCACTATGACTATAGTTTACTTCAAAGTGAAGACTGACAATAAACGATAATTGCCTAACGTTACCTGAGAATGTAACGCGTAACGTTACTTCCGTTAGCTCACGTTATTAAATTTCATAACACGCACGTCATACAAAGTATTGGGCCTTTCACTGTTGTCGATATTGCCGTTCATTACTGATGGGTATAAAGAAGCTTTTCGAAACTCGATTAAATTAAGCCAGTTGCTTCGCAAAACGATTCTGTTTCGACGTGTTAAATACCACAAAGCCTTGCGGCAACTGCAGGTCAAAACTGTGTAAATGGAGAGAAATCTCTGCCCATTTTTTACAATGACACCCTTTAAAAACCAACTGCAAATGTTTTCATGAGAGTGTAATCTATTAAATGTAATCTACAAATAATAAAATACCATTAAATACCTCTTCTGTGGCCTATAACTGTACTCAGCAGATGATTTATTTATATTTTACTTTCCCAGTGAATGATTCAGTCCTCATGAGGATATAAAAATGACATGCTTGTGTGAGGATAAAGCAATATTATCTTCCATTTGAGGTTTTCAGCAGCCATTGATTGGATCTAAGCAGTAAGAAAGCAGTCTCTCTGCTCAAACAGCATGTGTTTAATTGTGTTTTTGATTTGGCGTGTATATGTGTGTGTGTGTTTGGTTTGGCCTGGGCTAAAGAGTGGCTTCTGGTTATCCATCGTTCATTAATTGCTTTGATGTTGAAACCCAAAAGCTCCTTGTTTCCATTTAGATGCAGTTGTTCTATGACTCAGTGGAGGCGATGTGTCGTCTGCGTGTTAAACAGGATGCCTTATTAGCGAGAGATGACGAGACCGTTTAGAGGATACATGCGTGTGTCTTAAGCGGCTGACGGTCATCAGCTGCTGTTTCCATCATTACTAGCAGTATTGTTTTCAATTTCTACATCATCAGCACACCAGCTACATCATCAAGAGGCCTTTTGCCCTTGCCCTGAAGCCTAATTATTTCAGCCTTCACAGGACCCTTCAAACATCAACTACAAAAGCACTCGCAAAAGCAGCGAGAGGCCGAGGGGAAGAAAAACAAGCACTCTGTGATGTTTTCTTAATTGAACACCACTGTAATTCATGATTTTCATGATGATATCATAATGTCAAACAAACAATCTGACCCCTTTCGACATGTAAACACAACCTTCAAGGAAAAAAAGAGCACACGCAAGAGGCCGAAAAAGACAGAGGCCTACCACACACCTAGTGCTGACACTTTCCATAACCCCCGTCCTCCCCCTCTCTGTCTCTCTCACTGTCAGGGAGACCAAAGCTGTCTGGGTAAAACCTTTTGAAGCCATCAAGTGGTTTTGCAAATTATGTTGTTTTGCGGTGCAGCGCTGGGCCAGATTAATGAAAGAATGTGTGACTGTATTAGAATGTGGAAGACAAGAGCTGCCGTCCTGAAACCGCCACAGCTTTTAAACGAATGTTGATCACATGTCTGCCGGCCAAGTGCTCGTTTCAACATGGTGTCATTGACGGCTTTTGGATGGCGGCCCAAGGTTTGGGCTTATTTGTCTTTTATAAAAAGGACAACTATCTGAGCAGTGCCAAGGCACCCTTAGGCTCTTTGATATGCTGAAGCGGGAGGAGTTGGACCGGGTAAGAACACTTCGCTCAGCTGGTCCGCAGATGTGTTGGTGGTGGGCGTCCTCTGACTGAACCAGGATCAGATTAGTGACTCTTTTTTTTTTTTTTTTTTTGCTTGCCCCAATAAAAAGCACACAATGCATTTGTATGTGTTAAAGGGAAAAAATCCCTCCACGGTCCAATAATTTGCAGGTGGCATTTGAATATGTGACCACATATAATGCTCCTCTTATCATTAAAGAAAAAGGGCCTAGCTGGCTGACTTTTAACTTTTATGGTGGTTGCAGGCTGAATTTCGACTGGATTTTTGGGGGTTTTCTAACAGCGGAATATGTGTCCAAGGCTTTAATAATCTATTTTCCCTTTGTTTCGACTGACATGGCAATTGCAACCAAAATGCTGGCAAAACAATATTTACTGACTTATCAATTTATTTCTTTGCAGAAACTGCTTCCAGACGTTCTCATTAGTCACTTCTCTCAGCCAGTGAATAAAGCGTGTTTGTTTATCCTTAACCAGAGAGGTGACAGAAGTACTGGCGTTATTCCGGGCAGCTGTGAAAGCCCAAAATGACCCCAACAGGAGGGGGGAAACGTCCTAGCGCTGTCCAGAGAAAAACATTGCCACGTGTCACACCAGAAGACCATGAGTTGTTCGATCAACATTAACTGCACATGTGCATATCGCACAATGCCGGTTCTTTTGGCCCTTTTGAGCCCATAAATCTATTGACTTACAGCCCGGACAAAGACTATCTCCCTGAGCCATAACCCACAGGAATGTTTAGTCTGAATGTTTTTTGACACCGTTGATCACGTACAAGTGCTACGAAATGTTGACTAATTACATGCTTTTCAGTGCTAACGGTCTGACTTGTGCAAAGGATAAGGTTGTGCCAACGAATGTAGCAATTAGAGATGTCTTAACATGTGGTTACGCCGACCTGATGAGCGGGTGAAGGGATGCGTATAATCATGCGTTTAAGCAGTAAACAGCATTTGGCCCTAAGCAAGCTGGGATACAATAGTGCTCCCTTTGTCTCCCCCTAAATTTACATAGTAAACTGTTGACACTTTTTGGCTGCGTCAGATTTGCGGAGCAGCGAAGCTGTAAACCTAGCGCGACCCCTTTTTTTATACGCCTCTGACCTCAGCTCCCTGCCTCGTAAATCAGCCATAATTAAAAACGCTAAGAAAGGACGTTATTGCGCAGTTGTACCGCAGAAAACAGAAGACAGCCATTTTGAGGCTTTACCCAGCATGCTTTGCTGCTGGTAATTAGTCAGCGATGGCAGATTAAATGTGTTTTCGAGAGACAACAACATGCGGATGGCAGACTGTGGTTTTCTGAATCCCAGATTCCTCCAGAGAGAGACAGGAGTCTGTCAGAGGGGAAACGCTTGATTTAGAGCATTATTTCAGTAAATTACAGTCAGCTTCAGGGACGGGCCAGGATGTTTTAATTGCGAACATGAAATTATAAAGTGAAATAGCTGAGTGAATGTGTTTAAAGAGAGACAGATGCGCAGAAGTGTATTTTTGGGTTTGATGATGTGCATCTCTCTCTCTCTCTCTCTCTCTCTCTCTGTCTTCATGGTTCTTTTTTAAACTCATCTCTTTATGTCTAATGGCCAATTTACTGCTTGAGTGCATACTCTGTGTGTCTTGCTCATGCTCTATGAGACATTATCATTAAACTGTAGTCTATGGCAGAACAGACAAATTTCTGTATTAACAGTTGAAGAGGTGACTGAGGTTTTTTTCAGGATAACATCTTGTCAGATTTCATTGTACACAGTTTTGAATAAGCCGTGTTTTACAGACCATATACTTTGGCCTTACATAAACCTCGGTACCTCTGAATCCTGTAAATTATACCTGTGAAGGGTTATAAATTGTCCTAAACCAGCCCTCCCTCTGTGTGTTTGATAGTGTGACATCCTCAAAATCATTTGCAGATGTAAACTCAAGTCAGTGGCCATTTGCAATATCTTTTGTGGTCGTGCGGATGAATCGAGTGTCACCAGAAGTCATTTTCCCACTCGGCTGCTGGTTTGGCAGCGTCAGACCAGCGTTTTCTGCTGATTCTGTGGGAAAGATGTGTCTGTAGCAACTGTATAACTGTGTGTTTGCATGTAAGCCCTTGTTGTGAAGGATAACAACAAAATGACGGCCACTAACAACAACTGCAGCCAAAAACAATCTGGCCCTGTAGCACAGAAGAGGAAATGACAGATGCGAATACAGAGATGAAAAGAAAGAGAAAGCAAGTGAGAACGTGAGAGATGGAAGCCGGTTTTCGGGCACATGTCTTTCTCTCTCTCTCTCTGTCTGTCGGCCACATGTCACAGTGCTGCGTGCGTGTGTGACTGAGACACACATCTTGGTACTATTGATATTGGGCCTGAGGGATGGACAGTTGATTCTTTTTGTTTTTGAATGTATGTGTGTGTGTGTGTGTGTGTGTGTGAGAGAGAGAGAAAGAGAGAGGGGCAAGAAAGCAGAAGACAGAGAGTTTGATGGTGCGTGGCTTATCTGTCGGTCTGTGCTGCCTCCTACTGTCGGAGCTTATATTTTAGCCATCTCATTCAGGCAGACAAAACGGGAATGGCCAGGAGATCTGTTGGAACCTGTAATTGCGAAATCATTATATTAAAGAAAAGTTTCTTATGCAGATGACATTCCTGTACATTAAATTGCTATTAAATGTTTAATTTACATGCAATAATGCAATAATGTATGGGACCATGGAGCTGCAAGGGAGTGCCGAGAGGTCTGCAGAAAATTCGAGAGAAAAAAGATTTTATAGAATTAATTTTTAGGGTTGTCAAAGTTAACATGCTGACTAAAGATATTTATAAAATACGCTTTACACATAAAAAAACATAAAAAAATATTTACTGAATTTGATTACTGTTTCTCAATTATTTTTGACAGCCCTAGTTTTAAACAGTAAGAAATAATAATTGTATTTGTTTTAAAGGGTTATTTCACCCAAAAATGAAAATAATGTCATTTATTACTCACCCTCATGCCGTTCCACATCTGTAAGACCTTCGTTAATCTTCGGAACACAAATTAAGACATTTTTGTTGCAATCCGATGACTCAGTGAGGCCTCCAATGACATTTCCTCTCTCAAGATCCATTAATGTACTAAAAACACATTTAAATCAGTTCATGTGAGTACAGTGGTTCAATATTAATATTATAAAGCGACGAGAATATTTTTGGTGCGCCAAAAAAACTAAATAACGACTTATTTAGTGATGGCCGATTTCAAAACACTGCTACAGGAAGATTCGGAGCATAATGAATCAGCGTATCGAATCATGATTCGGATCGCGTGTCAAACCGGCAAACTGCTGAATCACGTGACACGCTGATTCATAACGATGCTTCCTGAAGCAGTGTTTTGAAATCGGCCATCACTATATAAGTCGTTATTTTGGGGTTTTTTGACGCACCAAAAATATTCTCGTCGCTTTATAATATTAATATTGAACCACTGTACTCACATGAACTGATTTAAAAATGTTTTTAGTACTTTTATGGATCTTGAGAGAGGAAATGTCATTGCTCCCTATGCAGGCCTCACGGAGCAATTGGATTTCAACAAAAATATCTCAATTTGCGTTCCGAAGATTAACGAAGGTCTTACGGGTGTGGAACGGCATGAGGGTGAGTAATAAATGACAGAATTTTCATTTTTGGGTGAACTAACCCTTTAAAGGTTTATTTATTTGATTAATATAAAGTTCAAAAGAACAGCATTTTTTAAAGCTGCTGTCCGTAACTTTTTTTATGTTCAAAATTTACAAAAATTATATAATGAGAATGTACAACATGAATCCATTTTCCAAACCGTGTTTTTGTCTTACCCTGAATCATTATGGTACATTTATAATAAGTGTTTATATTCGGACTATTTCAGACCGGACTGGTAGGACCCGCCGCAGAGTATCACAGTAACTGCATGACTCGCCATAGACATACACAGAGAAAAGTAGCTCCGGCTACAGTGTTCTTCCGCAAGACGCGTGAAGTTCTGTTTATTAACCGCTAGAGGGCCAAAAATCGCGGACTGCAGCTTTAAATAGAAATATTCTGTAACATTATTAATGTATTTACTGTCAGTTTTGATCAAATTAATTGATTTTGGAAACAATGTATTGTCTTTATAATATGATGCTTAGTATTTTTCTCAGACAGTATTAAGGTTTTTTTTTATATAATATTCAATTTCATAGCCCTGTTTGATTTCCTACTGTATTTTTATTCAAATTAAGAGAAAAAACAAAACAAAAACAGGGCAAATAAATAACTGTCATCATTCTTTTTTCTGAACCCAATTTCCATTCCTATTTATTTGCACACAATACACATAAGTAATTACTCTGCATCCTAAAATTAATGTAATACAGAGCTTCAAACAATAACACATCACCAAATTGGAAGGTTCCTCTGGAAAATCGAGACATTGTTATAGCCACCCTATATCAGAAGAGGTTTTGCTGAGACATGCAGCATTTTCTCAGTGTTTCCATTAGTAGAGGAGTGACAGAGGGTTTCCTTTGACCTTTTTACTGCATTGGTCTCTGCCCCCCCTCACCACGCCGGCTGACCTCTCAATGATAGATATCAAATTTAACCATTTAATTGGCTGCAATAAAACAAAACACAAAGACAACTTTGTTAAGGGAATATTATGGCCAAATGAGCGGCGAGGCATGCCAGAGTCAGTGAGTGTGAGTGTGTGTGTGTGTGTGTGTGTGTGTGAGACAGAGAGAGAGAGAGTGAGAGAGAAAGACTAGAGAGTTTTTCCCCTCTGGAGAGAAGAAAAGAGAGGTGGGAGAAAGAGAAATGGAGAGACAGTGATTCCATTGCAAGGCCCTTTAGATTGACATTCTCAGGTGAAACAGTCTGAGATGTGCATTTGTGCGCCGAGGGCATGTCTGCTAATTTGTGTGTGTGTATACTCGTGTTCGTTAATGATTTAGTGTGTGTACGGATGTGTGTGGACAGAGTTGTTTTGTCAGAAGCCCTGTTCTCGGGGGATTGTTTGGAGTTGTGGTTCCCTTTTGGAATATAGGAGTGGATTCCTTCCTTGGGCTGCATAGAGAGCACGCTGCCAAATTTCTCTGGCTGGGAGCAGCGTGGCGCTCCAGGGGCCAGGCCAGCCCTCCTGCTCATCCCACAAACCCTTTTATGTTCCCCAACCGCAGGCCAAGAGCGGCGCCTCACTCCTACTGCAGCACCAACGCATGTGTCTGCCTAATTCCTGAGACATGATGACAGTGGCCTCCCTGCCACGAGTGAAAAAAGAGCGTTCTCACTCTCTCCTTCGCTCTGTGTTATGACTTTTATTGATTTTCATCTTAAACTTTCTTTGTCTGTCATGTTTGTCTTTCTCTCTCCGTCTTCCTGTCCCTATTCTGGTTTGTGTATCTTAAATTATTACTTTCTGATACTGACATTTTCCAGAAGTAACAGACCACAGGTTTTCATGCCACATGTGTCTTTTTTTCGCTCTCTTTCTCCATTGTTTTATCACGCTTTCTTTTTCTACCCTATATGTGTCTTAGGGTGTGGACATATTGGCAGCATCAGGAAACTAGTTTGATATCCCAGAGTTCCAAGAGTAACACAACAAGTAATGTGCTAAACATTTTCACTGACTCTGTCTGATTGTGTTGTTGTATTTGTTCAAAATGGCACAGAATGCTAAAGCTGCACGTACATGGGTCAACGACATGACGGATACATTTTCTGTCCAGTTGCATTTTTTTCAGTTAAAATTTGGTTTAAATGCATAAAAAGATACCATATATATGTAGTACCTCTCCCGTGCATGTACTCACTTTAAAAAACATTAGTTATTTGTAATTTTATTGTAATTTTTATTTAAAGTGTCAAAATATCATGTGGTGTGACCGTCCGGCCATAACTTCTGTTTTGGAAATGTCTTTGAAATTACTCTAAATTTATTCTAATTCATTTTGTGCACTAATTGGCATGATTTCCAACATGTTTTGTAATCCTGTACAAAATTGCAAAGCATTCGTATTTATTTTCCATCATAATATACAAACAAACTTTGTCCGATGATGTCCATTTTATGAAATATCATGTGGTGCGACCATCCAAAAATTACCACTTTGAGACTTCCATGTTGAAATCCATTAAAAGAAAAGAAGTTGCATCATATACCAATTTGCGAAGGACCCATGGAAGCAGCGAGCAGGTTTGTAACTCTGTCTTAAATTTGGAAAAAATAACCTTTTTAACGGCTGGTATGTAGTTCCCACATTTGGATATCATGTGGTATGACCTCAAAAAAACAACGAATATTGAGTTATTTCTGCAAATATATACTTTTATTACAAATTTCATAGTGACCTTTTGTGGGAAGCTAGCTTGTTTTGTTTAGGTGACCAATTCTGTTCCTGTAAATTTTGACTGAATTTGAAAATATCATGTGGTGCGACCACTGCAGAGTGTTTTCCATGATAGATAGATGTCCTAGATTGGCAATTTTTGTGCTTTTATATTCAATTGATGATTTATATACACAAAGTACTTTATTTGAGTATCATTTGGAATATATTTTTCTCATAAAATTGATTTTATGAGAAAAATGTAAAACAAAAATTATTTAGAGAATGTAATTTCAGTTTGGTTAGTTTCATTTATTAGTCATTTATTGTTTATTTATTACTATTTCAATCTATTTTACCAGATGCCACTGCCAAGCAAAAACTGCTGGCCATAAAACCGCTGACGTGTTAATTCTTACCCTGCAGCAAGAATGGAGTTTCACCTTGCTAGGAGAAGAGTGAAATGTTATTACAATTTAAAATGTCTGTTTTCTATGTGAAATAGTAAACTGAAATTTATTCCTGTGATCAAAGCTGAATTTTCAGTATCATTACTCCAGTCTTCAGTGTCACATGATTCTTCAGAAATCATTCTAATATGCTGATATGCTGCTCAAGAAACTTTTCTGATTTTTTTTATATAAAACATTTATATAAAATTTGTGTTCATGAAAATTCTGTGAAATTTTAATAAAATCTGGTTTAAATCTATTTTTTGTATAAAATTGATTGTTTATTGATCTCTTTAAATAGATTTTTTAATGAAATTTAAGGTCTTCATGTCATTTGGAGCGACTACACGTCACGTGGTGCGACCAATAATAACAATAACTTTATTAAATTAAAAATAAAACATCTAATTTCTGTGGCTGAAATATGAATCACTGATACAGTATGCTTAAGTGATTGGTATTTTTAAAACATTTTTATCAGTTTTATACAATTTACAGGAAAAATAAGTTAAACTAGATTTAAGAAGGCAACTCTGAAGTTATAGAGCAAAAATATAAGGTCGTTCTTTACAGAATCTCAAACAAACTGCAAATACTTTATTTCTAAACACTTTAATTACTGAGAAATTTTAATATGAATTTATGTGTACACAACATTCTTAATGTTTGAACAGTTGCAATAGATATTATTATTTTTTGTATTTTAAAATTGGCCTGTCGAAAATCCTTATACGTCATTGACCCACATGCATTTATCTGGCAGACGCTTTTATTCAAAATAACCTAAAACTAAATTGTAATTTCTCCAGATGTGTTCTTTTTATCATGAAATTCAAATGCCATTTCGATGCTCTTAAATGTGACAGATCGCTGTAGCACCTCAATTCAAGCAGCAGCATGGTCTTTTCTTCCACTTTAATACTAGTTATAGTATGGAAGATAAAAAACATGCATGAACATCAAAAAGTATGTTGAAAGATACAATACAACTTACTGAAATGTATTTATGTGCAACTGAGTTGTATACAAACATTTCAGTTCATTAATTTTGAAAATAAAGAGTTGTATATAATAGTTTGGGCTCTGCTGTTAATTTTAACCTCTAATATTATAGTATTGTACCTAATGAGAGGGTTCCTTGTATGTACGTCCTGATTTTGCTGAGTTAGACGCGTTCCTGGGTCAACATATTTTGTTAATCCTAGAACAACATTCCTGTCTGAAAATGTAAGCCTAACCATATCTCTATCCCTAAACCTAACCCTACACTCAAAAAAATGAACTTTCACTGTTGTTAGTTTCACTCAAACCACCCTTGTTCACATTACTTAAAAAACTCATGTAACTACATGAACGTAATTTAACTGCGTTGTTTCTACTAAAATTGAGTATTGTCAGCTTTACTTAGTGTTTGTTCAGTCAACTTAACATTGCTGTGTGAAACGCACACATTATTGTTGACATAACTAACTGTGCAGTGGATCCGTAGTTCCCAGCATGCTTTGCAAGGGACTGCATTAGGAGAGTACATTTAGGGATTAAAGTGTTATTTTATATGTTTTTCAGTAAAGGGAAAGATGTTGTTAGTTTATGTTAGTGTTTAATGTTCAGTTATGTTGGACATTTAGAGTAGTTTCTGTAATGTTTTTGAATTTTGTGGTTACCATCATGCAGAAGAGTGTCGCCTGTGTTTAGGCTGTGCGCACTCATATATGCATGTTTATAGGATGAAATTTCTGCTCTCAATTCAATTGAGTTTGTTCAATTAGTTATTTTTTTAGTGCATTTTGGGGTGAGGGGCTGCATTCTGATATGTTGTATCCTTTTTATTTAAATGATTATTCAAAAAAAATAAAAATGTGTTCACCTTACGTAATCAACATAACATTATTAAGTAAACTGCACATATAAATATTATGTAACAGTGACATTCAAATGATTTGTATTTACTCAAAGACATTTTGTCAGCTTTACTTGAATTTCTTTTGTTCATTCAACTAAATCGTTTTTTGTACAAATTACTCAATATTGTTGCGTGGAACCACTTGACACTTATTTTTTCAGTAAATCCAAAAATTCATTTTTTTGAGTGTACCCATAAGTTGAAATGATGGGTGAATAACACTAATGGAGAAGCACCAAACCCTGGTTGTAAGCCTAAACTTGACATAAACTGTAAACTTGTTCCTCAGATCTGATTGGTTGATTTGAATGTTGTTCCAAAGATGTCCACAAAGATATCCACAAAGTCCACAAAGATGTTGATCCAGGAACATGTTCCACTTTGTGCCAGGGAGCATAACCTGATTTCACCGTTTACAGCATTAGTTGGGAGATTTTTTTTTTCCTCAAGAAAATATCTGTATTGGCAGATATCATTCGGAATAATTAATATCGGCAGAGAAAATTAGTTTTGGTGCTTTTCTAATATTTATATGGTTATTTTAACATGCATGTACTTGTAATTTGTCTTAATTTTAAACTGTTTTAAGTCATTCTAAGTCCACCTTGGTAGTTAATGCTGACACCCTTTATGCCCTGCCTCACTGGTTGAGAACCATTGACATAGACATGATGAGGGATAAAAGCACAGTCCATTCAATGTCCTGCAGTCTCAAAAAATGTAAAGTGCATCTTTTTTAAACAAAATTCTGTTATAAATCAGACATGACCATCTACCCTGACTAAAATCTTTTGGGATCCAGTTGACTCTTATCTAAGCCCTGCCTTAAAAGAATTATACACCCAAACCTACCTAAGTTGCCATCTGCCATTTTCTCAGACAAGCTTTTATTCTTTTCTAATGCAAGTCTGTGGAGGATCTGTGTGTTTGGATAGTTTTAAACTCAATAATGCAACATTGTTGCCAGTTCACTTGTAACAGTATGTTTTCCCTAATATAAATATTTGAGTTCATTCTGTGGATTAAACAATGCGTTCATCCTCATTCCCGAATATGTGTGACATCAGTAAACGGGGCTTAGCAAAGGGTCAATTGACCTCTCAGTTTCAGAGGATCTTTACAGTCTTAAATTACTCTATTTTTTCCATAAATTTGCAAGGAGGAAGACATTAAAAAAATAAAAAAAAATAAATGTATATATAAGGAATATCTTCAGAACATCTATGATATTATAGCAGACTAAAAATTAAGAAATCAGAGATGCCCTGCAGACTTGTGGGATTTGTCTCTTCCAGAGGAGAGACAGCATTGGCTGGCAATACTAGCCTGTGGCTGCCATTACATGTGTTGAGTTTCACCACCAGTTTCCTATGGCTTACTGTGATGCAGTTATTCGTGGAGCAGTGTCTCACGGCACACACTCCTTCCGTGAATATCCGCCGCTCCATTTGCCAATGCAAACAGCTATTGAAAGCTGCTGACGTCCAATCCAATATCCTTAGGCTTTTTAAGATGTTTGAGTGTTTTTGCTCTGCCTTTCTGTAACATGTTCGAATATGACCAAAGTTTGAAATCCTCAGTCATTAAATCCTCAGTGAGGCAGTTTGAAACATGCAGAGTTTATTTTATTATGGGATGTTCAGACAGCCGCAGAGCAATTTTAGTAACTGTGGCAGCAGCCGTGTGTTTTAGCACTGGGGCCTTATGTGGCACAGTGACCCCTAAGATAAACAAAGAGAGAGATATGTGTGTGTATGTGTGTTTGATGGTTGTCTGTGTGCGTTTATTGTATTGTGTGTGTTTGTGTGAATATATATGCTGGAAATGAGTAGGTGTATTTAGGCGTCTGTCTTTGAAAAACAGCGGGCAAGACTTGAAAGTCGTCTATTGTCTGAAGTCCATCTCAGTCATTTTCAGAGCAGGCCCATTAAAATGCCTCCTCCTCACTGACACCAGAGAATGGGACTAAAATTATCTTCAAACAGCCTCTCTGTCTATGGTCCAACCAGAGCCATCCGACTCCGTCTCTAAATGCCTGTATGCCTGTAACAGTGTCTGACCCTTGACTTTAACCCCTCGCTCAGATCCTGAGAGGAGAAGGGAATGAATTGAACTTATTTTCACTTTCTCCATCTCTCTTCAGGTGGACTTCCACTCCTTTTGTTGACCCCTATTGGGACATTTGCACAGAAAACTTTTAAAGAACATTTAAAAGTTAAACTTTTCTACAGTTCAAAAGTTTGGGGTCAGTACGATTTTTTTTCTTAATAAATTAATGTTTTTACTCAGCAGGGATACATTAAATTGATCAAAAGACATTTTTATTTTTAATGTTACAAAACATTTCTATTCTATTTTCTATTCAAATAACTGCTGTTCTTTTGAACTTTCTATTAATCAATGAATACTAAAAATGTATCACAGTTCCACAAAAATATAATAAAGCAGCACAACTGTTTTTAACATTGCTAATAATAAGAAATGTTTCTTGAGTGCCAAATCAGCATATTTGAATGATTTCTGAAGGATCACGTGACACTGAAGACTGGAGTAATGATGCTGAAAATCCAGCTTTGCATTTCACTGTGTTACTTTTCACTGCATTTTTGATCAAATAAAGGCAGCATTGGTAAGCTTAAGAGACTTCTTTCAAAAACATAAAAAAATACATATATATTACAGACCCCAGACTTTTGAATAGTAGTGTAATGTTTATTTATCTCTTGTTCAACATAAGATATAACATTAACCCCTATGATACTCCACATGGGGCCATTGTCAGGGTAGACGTCATATTTTATTTGCTTTGTGGAGTTAATATGCTGTCTGTTCTATATATCCTACTGTAAATTTAAAAGATTAAAAGTTAATTAAAAATTAAAAAAGATGAAAAAACTTCTTTTTAACTTGAGACACCATCTTAAAGTGTTAGATCCCAAAAATAAAAATTCTGTTATTAATTACTCACCCTCATGTTGTTCCAAACCCATAAGACCTTTGTTCATCTTCAGAACACACATTAAGATACTTTTGATGAAATCCAAGAGTTTTTTTTATTTATTATTTATCTCCCATAGATGCAGTTCAGCGCTTCCGTGTTTACGTCCGAACGCCGGCTCAGTATGGGAAGTATTTGCAGGAGCCGGCCAATACTCTGCCAGCGCTCGGACATAAACACGGAAGCGCTGAACTGTGCTTATTGCGTCAACTGCATACGAGACTGACAGAGTAGAATAAAGTAAATTGTTGAATAAAGTAATTATTTTTGTTTTGTTTTTGCACACAAAAAGTATTCTCGTCACTTCATAACATTAAGGTTGAACCACTGTAGTCACATTGACTATTTTAATGATGTCTTTAATACTTTTCTGGACCTTGAATTATGTTGCTTTCTACGGGGGATAAAAAAAACCTTGGATTTCATCAAAAATATCTTAATTTGTGTTCCGAAGATGAATTAAGGTCTTACGGGTTTGAAACGACACATGGGTAAATACTTAATGACAGAAATGTCATTTTTGGGTGAACTAACCCTTTAAAACATGGCATACTGGTCAAAAATATCTGTCTATCACGTTTACAGTACATACTGTATAAAAACATGTAAAAAGCACATGCAAGACACAGCTTTGAGAGACTGAAAAGAATAAAGGGTCTTGTGACACTTTTTAAAAAGTTAAACTAATTTATAGTTTCCCTGTACAGCTTTTTAACTGTTTCGCTATATGTAAACATGCACTAAACAAACATCTTTGACCCTGGTGCTATGTCTCGCTGCATTTTCAATAACTTAAACTTAATTTATTTCAGCTAGTTTCCAAGGAAACATTTCTAATTTTCGTCAGTTTTATTTCAAATAATGAAAACTGTTTTCAATAGTTTTCGTTTTAGTTAACTTTAACATCACTATAGTGTGATTGAGCCCCTACAGTAGGTCCCAGTCTCTGACTGTCTCTGACAAGTTTGTTTCTCTCCTCCCTCCTCAAAGCTTCCAAATATGAAAGGTTGCCCTTTACAGGGGACAAAACGACATCCCCACGAACTAACCAGTTTAGAGGCGGCCACCCACATCTCTCAAGAGCAGGGTGGCTGAGGCTTTCGAGTGAGTGGTGGCTTGGAATATGAGAGACGGGGTGGGGGCTGGGGAGGAAAGTGCTGGTAAGACCATCTTTAAGGTAATTGTGTATTTGTGGGGTAGGGGCAAGATTGGGGGGTACCCCAGTATGTAATGAACATTTGAATCAGGATTGACGCCAGTCAGTTGGGTGGTCCTAGCCTGAGTCATGTGCCCCTTTAGCCCTGACACTGATCCCCTTTCCCCCTCTGTCCCGCTCCGCTCAGGTGGAACTCACCTGTTCAACTGTGACTGGGTCAGAACAAAGGGATGGCCAAAAACCCACCAGCATTGGCGCCCGACTCACTCTCTCTTGCTCTCTTTTCCCTTCCTCCAGAGACTCTGTAACCCTCTCATCACATTACCTCACATCAAAAGCTATAAGCTAATTACAAACGACTGAGGGCATGCACGCAATAAATACAAAATCAACATAATTGATTTAATCCTCTCAGCACTCAAATGAAAGAGACAGAGCGAGAGGAAAGAAAGCGGGAGAGAGAGAAACTTGACACAGTCAGCCAGAAGTTACAGCTCAGTTTTGTTGGCATGGAAGTTGGGTGAATTAAAAGACAAATGTCAAGTTTGTGAACAAGAAATGAGTGTGACAATAAATCATGCCATGATGGAAGACAGAAGAAAAGAAAGAGGAAAAAATGACACTTCCAACTTGCAACTGGTGACATAAAGGCTGTTTCTCTCTCTCGCTCTCTCTCTTTGTCTTTTTTTTTTTTTTTTGGCTGTTACTCAGGATGTACTCTAGGTGGAAAATAATGTTTTATATATGCAGCAATATGCATCTTAAAAGCAGAGGGGATGCTACTGGTGTGGAATGGGCATTTATTAATTCATAACATCTATCTTCTGTGTTATGCATGGGCTAAGGGCCGTTCAGTGTGCTGTACACCTTAACAACAACTGAAAGTGCAGAACATTGATTCAGAATGTGAGGCTGCCCCATGCTCAGAGTTAGATTTATAGAGCAAAGCAACCTCACATCAAATCAATGAAGCATTTGCATGTGAGAGGACAGCGTGAAGTTCTCCTACATTGGCTGTGCACAGTTTCTTTTTTAGGAAGTCATATATAACACTTGAATTGATCACAAAGAATGTAACAGAATTAAACATTCTTGAATTAAGAAAATGACATTCATTGTTTGCACACGTCACTTCCAAATCTCTACAGTACTTGGTTATTTTTTCATGGAAAACTAAAGAAGAATATTCACCCAGCTCTTCATAGTGCACAGAAATACAGCATAAAACACCATAAAATTCTTCTGAAGCTGTACGGTATAGCTTTTGTGAGGAACAGACCAAAATTGAAGTTATTTATTGAAAATCTTCCCTGCCAAAATCGTAAATCAAATATGGTTCCAGGCATGATGTTCGATTTTGATAACACGAAAACAAATGACTGACAGAAATAGGATGACTGTCCAAATCTTATCTGATGGCATTAGGGGTCAAAATTGTCCGGTGACATCCCAAACTACTGCTGGCTGGTATATGAGAAAGACTTTAACATTACTTTACAAGTTCATGTTTAACTAATCTTTGATGGTGCATGGTAGAGATAAACAGGTTTAACTTGCTGTCTGTAATGGAGGGACTGGAACTTGAGGCTCAAATAAAACTCTAAATTCCAAATTAGATTTTGGTCATCTTTGCACTCAAAACCAACATGGCTTCCGAACATAATAAACATGTCACAGGGACTAATGTTATGATACTTTTTTGTCCCTTTTGGAGGTTGACAGTCTGTGCTCACTATGGAAAATATCTGTGTGAGGATTCTTCCTTGTTTTCTACAGAAAAAATATCATCTACATATGGGTTTTAATAATGTGAAGATGAGAAAATATGAGAATTTTCATTTTAGGTGAGCTATCCCTTTAAGACCATAGATGTAATAATTTGTCTCTTTCCTACTCTTACCACAGGAAACCTAGTGTACACTTGTCATTTTGATCTTGTGACTCCATTTATTTGCTTCAGATGTTTGTGTGTGTGTCTGATTTGTGGTGACAGACCTCACTCTTACTGAACCGAATCTCTGCTTTTGACAGACTTCAGTATATGTTTGGTAAGTTTAATGTAATAAGGCTGTACCTAAATTGTGGCTCTGTGTGCACAGAGAGAATGAGAGAAAGAAAGGAGTGGATGCTGTACAAGTCAGCCACCTAATGGACAACAAAGGAACAAGAGCAATTTGGTTTAAACGCAATGTGTCGTAGCCAAGAGGATGACTGTCCAAATCTGATCTGATCTCAGGTTTGACTTATAGAGGAATTCATACGATAAAGACATTAAAAATGAAAAAGAGATTTTTGATAGAGTTGAGTAAACAGCAGTTTTGTGTTGACAGGGTGAGATGCACAAGCTCATCAAATGCCTTTGTGAGTTTGTGTCTCACATTAAAGTCTCTGTCTCTTCTCAGTCTTGGTAAGTGACTTGTTATTATCTCATTTATTTTGTGTAAATAACCTCAAATTATCCATAAAACAAAGATGTTTGAAATCTCTCCCACTTCATCTGGTCCTAATTAATGTTTTACAGCAATCAATTACAGCCTACTGGAGCCTGGCAGCAGGGGACACAAAACACATAAACACACACACAGTACTAGTTTATACATGACACAACAATCAAACTGGATATGTTTGAGGTGTAAACAGATAATTGTGGAATGTCTTTCAGGGAATTAAAGGGTTAGTTCACCCCAAAATGAAAATTCTGTCATTAATTACTTACCCTTGTGTCGTTCCACATCCATAAGACCTTTGTTCATCTTCGGAACATAAATTAAGATATTTTTAATGAAATCTGAGAGGTTTCTGTCCCTCCATAGAGATCCAATGCAACAATCACTTTCAAGGTCCAGAAGGGTAGGAAAGACATCATTAAAGTACTCCATGTGACTCCAGTGGTTTAACCTCAATTTTATGAAGTGACGCCATTGCTTTGTTTGCGCAAAAACATAATTTGCATGCATCGTGATGCTCTCATGAATGCGCTTTGCAGATCAATATTTTCGTAAATAAAGTGGTAAATTACAAAGAAAGCACTTGTGCGTCTTCATAAAATTGAGGTTAAACTACTGGAGTACTTTAATTATGTCTTTCCTACCTTTCTGGATCTTTAAAGTGGTAGTTGCGTTGGATTCTCTATGGAGGGACAGAAAGCTCTCAGATTTCATTAAAAAAAATCTTCATTTGTTTTTCGAAGATGAACGAAAGTCTTACGGATCTGGAATGAAACGAGGGTAAGTAATTAATGACAGAATTAAACATTTTGGGTGAACTAACCCTTTAAATACAGGCATTAGGATGTTTAAAATGGTTGTTATTCAGTATAAAGCAAGAGGGAGCGTGACAAAAAAAAAAAAATGGAATAGAAACCTCAGAGCCTGGAAATGCTATAATGCACAGTTTCATAAGCGAATAATAACTGTTCGTTTGAAAGACACAGTAACAGGTGCTTAATGCTGCCATTTCTGTTATATTTCACCAGAGAGTCTTACGGTCATCCATCCAAGAGAGAAAGATGAAATCTTTCATTTAAAATGGCCCATGATATCCCTTTCCCTTTTAAACTGCGCAAAGATAGAATAAAACATCAGGGCTTTTGAAAAGCACATTACGCAGAAAGCAATTAACAGATACATGGTGTGGTTAATTTAGTAATAATACCTCAGCAGCTGGAACTTGCGTTAGTTCAAGCTGTTTTATCCTCTCTCCAGCTGCTTCTGCACTGACAAGTGTGCTAAAGCTGAAGAGGATTTGGTCATAATGAAGAAAACACATAAAGGTTTGTCTGCTCGATGAGCACAATTGGGGAATAGAGATTATCATATGGAAAAAAAAGAAAAGCCAAACCCCAATGTATTTTGCACTTTAAGTGAGTGAATGTGGCTGGTGTATCTGTAGGAGGGGATCTAATTTTTCTTAGGTTTGTGTTTAGGTTTGATTTCAGTCTGGTTTTAGTTTGGTTTTAAAGCTGTTTTTAGTCTTTTTTTTCTCATAGTGGTGAGCATTGGCATGCATTTAAAGCCATCTTATTGCTATCCACCGCAGATGTGTGTTTTTAAGCTATGTGGAGAAATGAAAACGCTTGAACCCTTACAATATTTGACGGATGTATGAACATATAAGCTTAATTTACACATTTGTGTGTGTTAAGCAATAAATCACAGCATTTCTCAGAAACAGAGAGACAGCGAGGTTATAATGGGCTTATATGAGCTGTTTTTCTTTCATTTCTTCAGACCGCAAAATTTTAAGCAGTATGTGGATTCTATTTCTATTTTTATAAACCAAATGTGTTTTGTTATTGGATCTGCTCTCAGCCAACTCTGAATAACAAGCAGCATCTCTGGCTGTTACTGGTGACTGTCAAAATAAACACACCATGAACGAGTCGGAGAAGCTGCGACTGATTCCACATCTGGCCTGTTGTAAATCAGAATTCACCACAAGACATGTACTTATAGAGAAGTGTGTGTGTGTGTGTGTGTGTGTGTGTCACATACCTATTAGACTATGTGACACACAAAAACAGGGGACCCTAGATTTTTTTTTTTATCAATCTAGGGTTCCCTGAACAATCAAGTGACAAAAGGTGCAAATCTGCTTTTATGCATTCATATTCTTCTGTCCTTCACTCTAAAAACTGCTGGGTTAAATATGGACAAAACCAGGGATTGGGTTGTTTTCACCCAGCCATTTTTTTCAACCAATTTTGGATTTATTTTTTTAGCCAGCAATATAGTAATATAGTAAAAGGCGTGTTTTTGCTCACCCCCAAATAGGGGTAAATTTGTGGGGTATTTTAAGCTGAAACTTGACCAGACCAGAGACTTATATTACATCATGTGAAAGAGGGCATAATAGGTGCCTTTTAACCCAACCTGCTGGGTTTGTCCATATTTTACCCAGCTTGGGTTTTTTTAACCCAGCATTTTTTAGAGTGTTCTCTTGCAGTCCCAAATGAATTGTTGTTTGTTTTTGCAATATTTTTTTATATTTTTATTTGTATCATATAATGATAAAAAGAAAAACTATAAATGTATAAAATGTGATGTATTTTTGTTTTTTATTTAATTATTATTTTATTTTTTTATCAATCTAATAACGGTCCGCAAGGAAGGGACATTGGTGAGAAATTTGCTGATTGCTTTTGTGTGTTGTTGTGTAAAAAAAATTTGCAAAAAAAAAAACTACCACTTTATACACACACACTCTAAACTTTTTTTATATCCTCATAAACTCTCAGTATCATTTAGTGCACTTACTCTCAATGTGTTCAGCAGTGAAACCCAAATGCACAGAGCAAAGCCATTCCACATATGGCACATTTGTTTTGTTGCTTGGATACTTATTGTTAAATGAGAGAGAGTGAGACAGTGAGAGAGAAACATGATGGAAAGAAAATAAATAGCACTGCAGTTTGCAGCACAAAGTAAGTGGCAAACATTATGGGAGTGAAAATCATTAAAAAATCTTAATTTATGGCTGTGGTCTGTTTGTCATTTGGCTTGGCTACTGCTCTGTTGCATAAGTTAAAAATGGATAATTATATTCATGAACAAAGAAGCTAAATGTGCTCTCTAATAAGGGGCTGAGCACCAGAGCACACACACATGTCATGGCATTCAGCTCCAGATGTGTCCAGTCCAGAATCACATGGATCCACTTTAAACTCAGAGGGAGAGAGGGAGAGACAAACCTGTGTTTCTTATCAAGATGATCTGATGTCTTATGGTTGTTTCAGACATCACCTGCCTACACATTGGCATTGCCCGCTGGTCTGGTCCTGATTATTTTATTTCATTAAGTGTGACCAAAAAAAATAAAAATCATACTATTGCTCTCTCATTCTCTTTCTAAACACATTTCACCTACTCATCTGTTCATGCCCTATAGAACAATATCGGACTTTTGTAATCTCTTAAACAGAAGCGGATCCACAAACATTGAAGGCCCTGACTCTTATTCTTAACTAGTGATCTGTGCGTGAGGCTGATATAGAGACGATAATATGGTGAGTGAGGGATTGAGCAAGTATATTTCTACTGGTCCATGCAGGAAACTCATCCCACCTCATAAAGAAAAGAGAAAGAGTTTTGGAAATGGAGTGACAGAGAGAAATGAAATCAAGGTAAGGCAGGCGTTACTTCCTTTTTTTTTCTTCCTTTATTCGTCTTTTGCTATTTCTGTTCGCAGGTGTGATTCGCATCCTGTGGGATCAAGAACTTGAAGGCAGAAACCTGAGAGTCCAAACCAGCTGTACTGCAGGCCGAGAGAGAGAGAGAGAGTAAGGCAAGAACCTGAAGTTATATCAAACGCATAGCAACACATATACGTCCATTTCCCTTTAGAAAGGAAGTGGGGCTCACTTCAACCCAAAATAATACATTTGTTTTCATGTGGACTTTACTTGCACATAAAACATTTTGACTGCTGGTGGAGGGGTGTCTTTTATTTAAAGTACAGTACATTTATTACAGAGACAATCCTCCCTCTGATGTTTATTGTCTTGGGCACAATGGTGCAGCAAGGTTAAAAACTACAAGCCCTGATCTTCAATTACTGACTCATTACTATACCGTAAAAAATAAATAAAAAAAAGGCATCATGACGCATTAAAGGATTAGTCCACTTTCAAATTAAAATTTCCTGATAATTTACTCACCCCCATGTCATCCAAGATGTTTATGTCTTTCTTTCTACATTTGAAAAGAAATTAAGGTTTTTGATGAAAACATTCCAGGATTATTCTCCTTATAGTGGACTTCAGTGGACTCCAAACGGTTGAAGGTCGAAATTACAGTTTCAGTGCAGCTTCAAAGAGCTCGACGCGATCCCAGACGAGGAATAAGAGTCTTATCTAGCGAAACGATCGGTCATTTTCTAAAAAAAATTTTTAAATGATATACGTTTTAACCACAAACGCTCATCTTGAACTAACTCTCTTCTTCTTCTTCTCTATTAGAATTCCGGCAGTGTAGACACTGCTAAGTGTATTACTGCCCTCCACAGGTCAAAGTTTGAACTAATTGTTATATACTTGCACAAGCATATTGTATATGAGAATTTAGTTCAAACTTTGACCTGAGGAGGGCAGTAATACACTTAGCAG
>RJVU01042553.1:2361091-2423409 GCA_003731715.1 Anabarilius grahami
TCCAGCGCTCTCCCCACCCTCAATACCACGACTGAGGTGAGACCCTTGAGCAAGGCACCGTACCCCCAACTGCTCCCCGGGCGCCGCAGCAATGGCTGCCCACTGCTCCGGGTGTGTGTTCACGGTGTGTGTGTTCACTGCTGTGTGTGTGCGCACTTGGATGGGTTAAATGCAGAACACAAATTCCGAGTATGGGTCACCATACTTGGCCACATGTCACTTCAAAATCAATATTTTAAAATGTAAATAATGCTGCTTAATTTTTTTGTGTAAATCATAATAATTTTTTCAGGATTTTTTAATTTATAGAAAATTCATAAGAAAAGCATTTATTTGAAATTAAAAACTTTTGTAACATTATAAATATCTTTACTGTCACTTTTGATCAATTTAATACATCCTTATTAATTTTTTTATTTTTATTTTTTTTAAGTAAAATCTTACTCTGATTATTGTTGGAAAATCGCATGATTGGTGCCCATATAAACATAGTCATTGAGACCAAACTTTTAAAATGTAGTGTACTCAGCCCTTTTTTTTATTTTATTTTAAACAATATATTCTTCATTTAAACCAATATAAAATGGTATTTTAAAATAACACTCATAAGTTGTTGAATATTTTTGGGCAGTAGTCGATGCGCGTGTATGTGTGACTAAAATGAAGCTAAACCAAACACAGAGCTGTCGGTCTTGCGGACGGCTGCTTATTATCTCTTTCAGCGTCTTACAAGGCCTCATGCCACACTTACAAGCATGGGGCACTGGTGTGCCTGTTGTCTGTTTTTGTTTTGGCTTTGTTGAAACACAAGAACACAACAGAGACACGCTAGCAAACATGGTGTCACTTAGCCACAAGCACAGACTGAAAGCAGTTGTGGTCTCTCTTTCTCTCGCACACTCTCTGTTTTTCTCATTCGTCTCCGGCATTGTTTTATGGCCTAGTTCACATCTTTGCGAACTTGATTTTGACATGCCGGAACATTCCCTCCTCGTTCATGTGCTCTGTCAGCGAGTCATCACATCCTCACTATGCGCCGCACTCGTCCATTTTGAGCAACTCAACTCAAGTCTCTCTCTCTCATTGTCTGCCATCGCGACAGGACCAGGCATGTCTGCTAACAGCTGTCAGTATCGGTGCGGTGTAGCCTGTACACTTCATTCCCGGAATGATCTAACAAATGTAAAAATCTGAAAAAGCAATAAAGACAAAAGAAGGGTGAAGGCGTACATTTTGGTAATGCACGCTGCGTCTTTGATGTTGAGATCTTTTCCTCACTGCCGCTGCCGAGATTATGTCTCTCTTGTTTTATACATGTTGCTTCCATCAGAGTGGGGAAGAAAAGAGCAGCTCAGTAATGGTTAGCACATGGCTAGCTTTTGTCTGTGTGGTTTTTGTTCTGGTATCAGATCTCTCTCGCTCACTGTATTAGACCGAAGTGCGAGACAGGTTTTAACGGGTGTAATTTGGCTTTGATGTGACTGAGACTCATTAAGACGTGCTTGTGTGCGCTCACACACGCTGACGTGAGTTTTGAAATGTTTCAACTCGGTTGCCTTTGTGTCTTTGCCTTCCTAGATACATCTGGCGGCCATTCAGCCATCCTCTATGTGCGCCAACATGAGACGTTAGACTGCTGCTTTTCACCCTTCGCTAACACCTCGCACATGAACACACTTCTTTGTGCCTAACATTTGGTTTTGTTAGAAGTGTCCCCCTGCCATTGACCTGATAGCCGTGCAGTCTCATAATGCCTCAGATCAGGCCACAGGAAACTGGTCCTAGATCACCTGGAGTGCAACATTCCCCATTTTTTAATTTCAAAAGAAAATCCATCCCTCATTTCCATTCTTTCCACAATTCTCTAAAACTCTACAGAATTATGGGAGAGTTTGCAGTTGATGTTGTGGAACTGATGAAATGTATTGTTATAATTTTAAGCTCAGATAATCATCACCATTAAATCTTCAATAAATCCCATCAAGCCAGCGGTTCATGGTGAACCAGGTTAGGCCAAGGGAATGGCATGTTTAATAAAATGGTAATGGTACAGTTGCCAGATCTATCCGATAATGATGTAGAACAGTGTTTCTCAACTGGTGGGTGGCGAACCAGACTGTCCTGAGTGGGTTGCGGAGTGCCTGAGAAAAAAGTGTTGTCCCGATTCCGTGTCTGTGGTCAGTCGAGATGTTGTCAGGCTATATGTCAATGTCATTGTTCTAACATTATTTTTGTAGCTTGTTACGAAATAAAGTCTCTTACCTCAGAAAACTGAACTTTCCTCTCCTGTCAGTTGAGAACCACTCATGTAGAAGATGTTTCTTTTCTGTCAGATGCTAATATCAAACTGATCTTACAATAGCTGTTGATCTGTCAAACAGCACTGACTGACAACATAATAGCTAATCATTCAATATACTGTAGGATTATTCCTAACGATTCATTCACTGAATTAATTCAGTTCAAATGTAACAATAAGGACGTCTAGAAAGTTATAGCACAGCCAACTTAGAAATTGATGCACAGCAACTGAAAACTGAACAGTATCAATATTTATCCTTACGAATATAAATGATGCATTTTTCAATTAGAAAATTAGTTTAATGTCAATGAAAATAACTGTTTTTGTCTTATTCTTAAAGAAAAAATGAATAAAATGTACATTTCTAATATAAACCCTGTCTCACAGATTTGAAAAAAATGAGGCTATGGATCATGAGGGATCATGGTATTGCAAGCTCTTCATCGCAAATAAACAACAAGTATATATAATCTGCTCTATAAAGCAGTAGTTAATCATTTAAAAACACTATATACTTCAAAAGCTGAGCTTCCTAGTCTTCCCAGATGTCTTCCTTTTTTCTGCAAATTCATTCTGAATATTAACTTGAATATGTAATCTGCATTCCATACCACATATTATGCCCTCTCTCTCTCTCTTTTTTGTCGATTGGTTTTCTTGTCTGCTTGTTGTGCATGATAGCAAGAAATTATAAAAACAAGATATATAACTAATAAATATAATTTTTAGCCAGTAAATTGCCATCTGTGGAAACAGCAGCCTACTGGTAAAACACAGGTAATTGTTTTTTTATTTTTTTTTTATTTTTTACATAATTGGGAAATAACAGACATATTAAAGCATTTATAAATATTTTCCCTCTATGAGGTTTAGAAGTGTAGACCTTCGATTGTTCAGACTCTCTTATGAAACCTTTCAAGGAAAAATACTTTTGCAACATGTCTGATGGAATTATGATTGTATGACTATGAATTATCATAAACAACCACAGATGAAAATGTTTCCACGCTTGCAAAACTCACTGTGGTTGCATACTATGCCTTGCATGAGGTCTGACTGACTGTGAAAATGAAATCTAAAGCCTTAGATAAATAACTTTGCATTATGCACCACAAAACCTGTTATATTTGCTATATTTACACAAAGATTATTTTTTTTCCACATTTCAAAGAATGTAAAAACACAGACCTGATGGCAGTTACTACTTCTTTTCTTTACTTTTTTTAATCCATGATCGAAATACAGTGGACTAACAGAAGTAAAGGTAAAACCAAATATTTATATCAGTCGTCTCCAACAACACTTGCACACAAATCCTGCAGTGAGACTTTGCGTATATTACTTAATACACACTATACTGATATAATTATAGGTGATATATGTTATGTGGGAAAAAATGTTTATGTCTCACTGAGTAATGAAGCCTCTCAGGGCACTTAGGTCTGTGATAATGCTTTTGAATGCTAAACTGACCAGTGGTTGACACTACAGAGGCCTGCTCTCCTCATTTTTAGTGTGCTCATAAAAAATGGTTTTGTCTTGAAACAGTTGCATCTGGCAGTCACAGCTTTTTGACTGATAAGCTCTTACTTCATACACTGACTCATTTCTGATAAAAACATCTGTGTTTTTTCAAGTGTGACCTGGGTCTCTTTCTCTACTCCCTCCACCCCCGATCTCCCGCTCCCTCTCTTCTGTGTCTTTTATTCATTGCCAGAAAAATATCAATAACATAATGCCACAAAGCTGTTACCAAATACCAAACCATTAAAATGTCTGTTTTATGATACCAGTCTTATTTTCCCCAAGTACGCTACACATCTTTTGTAAATTTAAAGCTTATTTTTTTTATCAGTTATTAAATTTATTTATACATTGACTTGTTGCTATCAAGAAAAGTAACTATTTATCTTAAATTCACCACAGTATGACTTAATTTATAATAAAATTTATTTAAACCATGTCACAACACACACACAAAAAAGCAAATGTAAAGATATTATTTACAGCAGCCATATTGTCTTCATGGCGCTGTTTCTCTTTCAGGAATTTTCAATTCTGATTGGTTGATTGCTCCATCCAGCCATCTGATGTAGAGTAAACAGTTCGTTTCCAGAAGTAAAAATCCCATTCATTTTATCCATAGGGGAATTGATTTTTAACCTTACAAATCTTTAAAGACAGACCTATGAGCTATGTGGGTTGTTAATAGATGGCATATGTTTTTTGTTTTATTTTGATTTTTCAGAGCCATCAGCCTGCATTATTTCATGTATTAAAATAATCTTGTAACTGCAGAATTCCTCTTGAAAACTTGAAAAACAATACCCATAATTCTACAATGACATCTCCACCAATTAGAGAATCGTGACAAGCAAATTGCTCCAAATTTAATTCCATTTAATAGAGTCAGTAAAAAAATGACCTCAGAGGACTTCAGTTGGTCCATTACAATAACTGTAATATTATTGCAGTGTTCATCTTGTTCACCCAAAAATGAAAATTCTGTCATCATTTACTCAACCAAACAGTTGATGATAGCCATTGACTTCCATATCCTGGAAAAAAATACTATGGAAGTCAATGGCTACCGTCAACTGTTTGGTTACCCGCATTCTTCAAAATATTTTATTCTGTGTTTTGCAGAAAAAAGAAATTCATACAGGTTTGGAACAACTTGAGGGTGAGTAAACGATGACAGAATTTTAATTTTTGGATGAACTATCCCTTTAAGGTAATATACATGTAAGATCACAATATCTATATTTATTTATTTGGTATTTGTGACTGACATCCATTTCCATTTTTTAAATCAACAATTTGTAAAAGGGTCCTCCAATTACATGTTTTGCTCTGTTGGTGGAAAATATTTTAGTATATAAAGGCAACCATTTTATTTGCAGTAATGAGAGGAGAGAAGAAGCAAATACCCTTTTGAGAAAAGAACGAGAGTGGAGCATTAACGTGATCTGCCATGACATTTCCCCAAATCAATCTGGACTAAAAAAGGTTTAGTTCAATTGGGTGTGCATACTTAAGTTAATTATTTTCCGAGGATAAAGTGGAATACTGGAACAGGGATCCAACAGATGTCTCTGAACCTCTACATCCTGAAAGCTCAATAATCCCAAATATCCCTTAATTAATCAACAACGGAGAATAGTGTTGAATCGCCTCCCCCTTTTCTCTTCCTCACAGGATTTTTTCACCCCTGTTTGCTTATTTGTTGCCTTGCCAATGCCCAAAGAAATTTACAGCCCTCATTTTTTGGTGATTGTTTTCATGGCACAGAAGTTGCTGCCTCGTTGCAGTTAGCATTTAATCATCTTGCTTGCCTCTGTGGAATTTGCTAATGACAGTCCCCAGAACAGCTCCCTGGGCATGCTCAGTGAAGAGAGCGGAGAACTGTGGGCTGCGAGCATGTTTGTCCTATGAAAAGCTGTTTCTGTCACCAGCCAAAGCTGTTGTTTAACAAGTGGAAACCTCATCACAATTAAGCCTTGGTGGTTATGGCTTGGCAGTGTGGAGATGGCAGAACCCTTTCCTTGTCTCTCACAGTTTTTCCTCTTTTTTTGGCATTACTTCTTCTTGCCTGTGGCTTTTCATGACTAAACATGACAACAAACAAACAAACAAATACATAAAACTGTGGTTTTACAACCTCAAAACAACTATAAAAGCAGCGATGTGACAGTTAATTTAGATCCCTCATGATAATCGACACACATACCCCCTGTGAATAATAAATACAGGAAGATTGGGATCAAAGTTTGAATTAGTGTGTGTGAGTCTGAGCAAAATGCTGGACAGGTTGTATCTGTGACAGGGTGGTCTGGCAGGTGCAGCTCTCTGGTTGTATTCAAGGCAGAGGAGAGCTTTGATTTCTCTTATTTAGGTGTGACACCTTTTTAGTGGCGTGAAGCACCGGTCAGATGGAGGCCTCCTCTAGTTAAGGCCATATGACCGCATACATAGTGTGAGAAAGGGCAGAGGTTTCCATCAAAGAGCAGTGACGAAGCTAATGTTAGCTACAACATACTGCAGTCTGGAACCACAATCTGGAAAATCGCTGTAAAAATAAATGTGGCATTTACTTTAAAGGACTTGTTCATCCAAAAATGAAAATGCTGTCATTATTTACTCACCCTCATGTTGTTCCAAACCCGAACAAATTCTTCTGTGGAACACAAAAGGATATTTTCTACTGAATGTTAATGATGCTCTTTTCCATTCAAACATAATGGATGGTGATTTGAACTGTCAACCTCCAAAAAGGACAAAAAACACAATGAAAATGTATAAATGAAACCTTACAATAACACTGCATGACGGACTAACCAAAGAATTATTTATACTCTGAAAATCTCATAAAAGTAGGCGAAAAAACAGTGGGCCCTACTTGCGATGCAAGTGTTTTTCGCTAGTTTCAGCCTGATGCAGATATCATTTTCACGTCCAAAGCCACGTTGTTTAAATAGCAAATGCACTCGCACCCATCTGTTCGCCCATTGGCGTGCTGATCTGAAAACAAGGTGTTCAGGTGCATTGTTGGCGCGTTGCTATTTTGAGGCAACTGAAAACGACTGGGCCATTGACCAACAAAAACCTGGTCTAAAGTCAGTATTTATTAAATTTTGTTATTTAAAGCTACAGTTCGTAAAATCTGCCACTTGAGGGCGCACTACCAAAACAATAACAATCGCGTGGTTTGATGACGCTAAGAAGGTGCGTGGAATGATGGGATTTGTTGTCTTCTACCCAACCGCTGACGGCCATCAATCAGACAGAAAGATAAATCATGGATTTAACGGATGAGGTAAAGTTTTATAAATGTTGTGTTTGATGTCATAGTTTTATTATATTGAATTAGACCCGAGTAATGGAAGGTTTACATCGAAATTTTTAGTCATAGATGTTAGAATGTTTGTCCAATTCGATGGTGTGATAACACAGAACAGTTTCAAGTGTTCAAATCAATAATAATAAATGTTATTTTGAACTTACCAATATCATTTGCAATAATAATTGATTCATATTTCTGTATAACACTAACTGACTAACTGTATTTATTTACATTGTTTAACTTGTCAGGTGAAATAAGGCAGTGTAAATAAATCAGTAAATAACCAAATGCAATAACACTGCACCTGCATAAACTTTAGTCTTCAAGAAAACACATTTTTAATATATAAAATAAAGCATGATGAATTGCAACTTCATTATGACCTAAGAATATGCACTTCACATAGTTATGTAAACTATTAAAAACATTTGATATATTTTAAATTGTATATAAACGATTACCACTTGTTCAACAAATATATACACTCGTGTACATTCAAACACAATAAGTGGGCATACATAGCAAACGCGAGTTCAACGATTTGCGCGAGTAGATTACATACAAAGTCAATGCAAAGACGCGATCAGACTATGGATCAGACGCGTCCTCGCGCGGGTCTAGAGACGCGATGCCCCGCGTTGCCCCGCGTTTGGCGTGTATGTCTCTTGTCCCAAACTCTTCTTGGGTCGTTTGGTTGGCCCGTACGCTTTCGTTTACGGGAGCTGTCCTTGTCGACAGAACCAGCGGCAGATGGTAAACAGTAATTATGTTCCATAAATAAGTAACACAATCCACCATAAAACGTGCAAGAAGTAAATAAGGAACTGCTTGAAGCAAGCTAGTGGTTTGCTGGACGCTAGACACTACTTCCGCATTTGTCCACGACACTGTTGTCATGTGGTTTCTACGTCAGTAAAGGCGGTAACAAAGGGTAACTGACGTCATTGACAGGCGACTGCACTGCCCCGTGTCACTGTTTGGAATGGGAATTTTCTCATGATTTAGAAGTAGTTGAAAACATTAGAGATATTGTTAGTAATCAGCTGGACAAAATATATAACACTAGCCTAGTGGTTTTTGGATATTTTACTGCAAAAATATTACATATTGTACCTTTAAAAGGCGCATTAGTACTATACGCCTATAGGCGGGTGCACAACACGCGTACACTCTGCTTGTTACACACACAGGGACAACATTTTTAAATACTAAAAATTAAAGGATTCCTCTCTGGAGAAGTCTTTCCGCTTGCAAATTCCGCCATGTAAATAGCGAATCAGCCATGGTGCAAGCGCAACTGGCTTTTTAAGGGAACGGGAGATGAGACTCTGATTGGTTTATTGCACGTTATGCCCAAAACACACCCATGACTCATTAAGAGACTAGGTACAACCCTTTTGGACCATGCGCTTTTGGACCACGCGCTGACCATTTTTTCCATCTTTAAACTGGCAAAAGTGGATTTGGACACACACTAAGTGCACCTGTGCCCTGCACTTTAGACCATGCGCTTAGATCGTTAAATTAGGGCCCAGTATGTGAAAAGAGCAGTATGTCTGAATTCACAATATTCATAAAACAGTAGGCAAAAATTACCTGGATGATAATGACAATATGATGAATGAATCGGTGTGTTGAACCAGTCAGCTGAATGAACAATTTAATCACTTACTCACTTACTTGAGTAACTACTGTATTTTTTTTGTGAATAATAAGTTTAAATTGTGGCCTGTTCCACACATACACATTTATGTTTTTGTTAAATAAAGGCAAAAAAGTGTTTGTGTTCATTTTTGGTTTTTACATTACTGACAAGCAGCACCTCAAAATGGTATTGAATTAGTTTGGTTTTGGAATTTTTCTCACTGCCATACGCTGCAGTCACCGAGAGGTCATTTGTCCAGCCATGGCCATTTGAGATGTGTTTTATAGACCTTGTTTAATGATCACACTGCACTCTTAATACCCAGAGAATTGCTGTCCTGCAAAACCACATTCTAAAAACACCAGGCCAAGAGTAACCATGCCCAGTCTGCAAAGACCTTCATATAAACCATACTAAAAACTCTCTTAACCTTTAATCCAAAATAATATTTATGAGAAATGTGGCTGCAGGGCACAGAAAGGTCAAACTATATTTAACATGTTCCTTTATTGTAAAACATAACTGTATTTCTTTAATTAAAGTTTAATGTGACTTTACAGTAATGGGATGCCTACATATCTGAGTGCATAAAAGGAAACAAAATATAATTTTATGTGCTGTCTGTCGGCCACACCCATCTTTAATAAAAACGAATAAACCTTGTCTGCAGAATAGGAAATTAGCCTAATACCCTTTCGGTTAATGAGCTGCATATTTTTTTAAGAATCTGCAAGGATAAAAAGTTATTGCCGTTTTGTCATAATTTGGCGGACCCATTTTTTTCTGCTTTTTGTTATTTCTTATGGGCTAATTAAGCCATTAGCCTCTCTAGAAACTCTTGCGTTTTCATTATACAATTGTAATGTTCTTTAGACTTCTGCCAAGCACTCAGAGCTGCATTTTAGGGGCATTTCAGTTTTGTGGTTTTGCTCTGTGAGGTGTCTGAGAGGTGACAAAGGCAAAAAAAGTGGACAACCACATTCGATTTTAAAAACTCATTGTTAGTCAAAATGTGTTGAATGTTCTGACCTCAACCCTGAGTTCAAGCAAGATCTTTAAACCTTTTTCTCACTGCATCTTTTTCTCCTTCTCTTTGCGTCTTCTGTTTGAATGACTTTACTAAAGGTCACTGTGCTTTTAATTAGCCTTCTGCTCTGTTAGCGCAAGTATCATAATGAAAACACATTGCATCGGCAGATCTGTTAAAACATTACTGTCAGCAAACGCTGAAGCTCGATGACACATAAATGTAATTTATCAGCATGTTTGTGTTAGCACTTTTGTTGCTCTTTTTTTAATGCCTCGCCATAGCGGAGATGCTTTGTCATTTCAAAACGACAATGTCAGTCTTAGTAATACCCAGATCCCTGATCGCAACTCCATACTAATAAACTGACTCCAGACCATTTGTGAGCTGAGATTTTTATTCAATGGCTTGTGACAGTAAAAAATGACTTAAAACTCCATTGCAGAGAAACATGCCCTGGTGAAGTTGATCAGGTCTTTGCAACTGCTGTTATTTCTCAAGAGAGTGTTTACACGCTTCTCTGCCTATGCCATTTCCTGGCTGTAGACGTTGAATGCCAGAGCTCAGTTCAGATGAGGCAGCTTTCAGTCCCATATGGGATTTATTAGGGGAGGTAAAGCGGGCAAGCGTCCCTGATATGAAGAGATAAACCATGTATTTCCCTGATGATTAATGCAATTCACTGTGATGTCATCTAAAATGGCCAACACAAATCATTCTTTGGCATGACCACCCAAGAGTTAAAATGGCACGTCACACGTGAACGTGTAGGTTTGTGAAGAGAATGTGACCATGTGTGGATGGATTAGAGCTTACATATGTTGGAGACAAAGAGCACTTAAAACCATTACCGAACTTGGCCTTCATTCATCCCTGCATTCTGTCTCCTTCCAAGTCCTCTGTGTTTGCCTCGTTGTTTTCAGTCTTTAACATTTATTGGCCAAACATTTAACAATGTGTTTCTATGAAAGTTTGGATCCTACTCTCTCCCACATAATAACTGAAGCAAAGGCTAGAGAGACGTACTCATTTTGCTCAGCAACTGTAAAAATCTCTTGGCTGCATTTTCTGCATGTCTCACTCTCCCCAAAATTACATTGGTCCTTTGATAGCTTGGCTTTTTGTTTAGTTGTATCATTTGGTGTTTGTCAGGCACTATTAGTTCGCCGCCTGACCTACCCCAAGAGAATACTGACATCCAACAGTCTAACTGTACACTTCAAATTTTTCCTGTTAAGCATCCTGTGTATTTCAATCTGGTCTTTCTTATTAGACGCCGGTGGTGCTGAAATGTGCCTTATTGTCATTGTTCAGAATGACACGGACATCCAGTGGATCTGTTGTAAACACATGTTAAAACACAGAGGTAATAAAATGGCAAAAATTGTGATGATGTTATTGTTTGGCTATGGCCAGTCAGAATCTAAACTTGTAATGAGTAGTGAATCTTCTGTAGTTTAAGAGATAGACATGGCCCCAGATGATGTTCTTTCATGGAAAAAAAAAGATTTTTTTTTTTTACATTTATGAATGTAACATTTTGCAAGGAATAATAAGATACAAATATATATATATAAATCATATTTTACCTGAGCTGTGAATGTGGGTTTGCTGTCATTGTTAAACATGATGGGAAAAAATAGTTTAGAGTACCAGTGTAGTACGACTTATGAACAAATTACTTTTATGAGCTGAATTCTTTAAGTGAATCAAAAACATCAGTTCGTCAGAGCAGAAGCCTTACTAGCAGTTTGTCAGGACAAGTTCAAATCACATCTCGTTCTACTTTACTTTCTAATCCCATCCCTCTTTCACTCCTGCTTCCTGTCCACTCCCCATTACACTATCTAATAAAGGCAAGAACTTTGAAGAAAACAAGTCTTTAAATAAGCAAGATACAGGGTAACCAGTGTAGTCTGATTCCCAAACAAATTACTCTTATGAGTCAGTTCTTTTAATGAATAGTTCAAAACAATGAGCTACTAGTTAGAATCACTCTGACAAATACTTCACTAAACTGAACTGATAATTATTTTTTGCTGTTTGTCAATATCATTAGACTGATTGTCCAAATAACAGTGTCATTAACATTATAATAATTATGATGTTAATGACAATGTGTCATTCAAATTATAATTATTATTTACAAATGGAGGGTAGGCCATATATATTAAGGGTGTAATGGTACATGTATTCGTCCCAAACCATCACGGTTCGGTGCAAACAGTCAGACGACGAACACATTCAGTCACAGCCGATCAACACTCCAATCCAGAAGAGGGTCTGCGTGTTAATGCATTGTAGCCTAACCATTTTTACCCAGCATTAACCATCAATAATCACACTAAGCTGTGTGTTTTGTTACTTTCGATAAGAAAAAAAGTGGCAGCTTTCAAATTCTGTCCATTTGTCCACAATCATCCTTTCCTCTTTACTATTGTTACAGAATAAACATGAATGATATCTCGTGTGTTAGTACAGTTAGCAGTGTTGCTGCAGTAGAGATGAGTCGTATACGGATTTCCAACAATATAGGGTATTTATTCAAACAAGGAACAGAACAGCAAATGCTTTTAAGACACAATGCTAACATGAACATAATGACAAGAATGGACAGGGAGTGCTAGGAGTGAGTTCAACTTTAAGGGAGTGCTGATGACGATGGACAAGGTGCAGGGAATCCAGGGAGAGCGGGAAAGCTGATGAGGAAGTGCAAACAGGTGATGAACAAGGAGGATCATGGGAACTGGAGTCCAGGACAGAGGGGAACTGTGACATCGTGTAATCACTCAAAAATCAGTGTTTCAACCTCGGAAAGACGTCAATAAAACAGCTTGTAAACAATGTCATGTAGCATTAAATTAAAGATAAGTCTTCTGTGCTACATGCATAATGCCATCTATAAAAACAATCCCAGATTTTTTGTGGATAAATAAATTACATTTACCTCAGAAAAGCCATTCAGTGTCCACAGCTTGTTAGTTCGCTAGAGAAACTTTTTAGCTAAATATGCACTATATATAGCGTAATTGTTAATTATATTTTACTTAACTTGTTTTCATTACGGATTTATTTAAGCATACATTAAATAATCAAGACATCACTAACAGGTTAATGACAGCCACTGTGTAAATGATTTTATTTTAACAACGAATTGGAGAAAAATAATTTTATAATTAGATATAGAAGTTAATGCAAAAACTGCCTTATGTGCAATTTACATTTTTACAAAAAAATGTTTATTATTATTTGAGTGTTGATGGTTTTATCTAAAAATAAATAGCAACTGAATTTAATAATAACCTTTCGTATTATAGTAATGTGCAAGAAAGGGCTCCCTATATAGTTTACAGCATCAGAGATTAGGATAGGAATCATGTTCATGGATGCGATTATTAACGTTATTGTAGTATGAAGCAGAGCAGGACCGAGTGTTGTGGGAGCTGAACGAGGCCGCTGGAGCGATTGCACAACACACGGAGTGAGCAGAGGAACTTTTATTATGCCACAGTCGCCGGCGCCGCTTCCGCTTTTCCGGTTATGGGTATGAGGTAACGCAGCTCTGTTTATTATATTAGATACATTTGAGTATGTTGAAAATAATGTTATAACGTTACTCTGTGCGTTTGCTCGGCGGCTGCTGTGAGACACTTGTTACACACTGCAGTAAGTTAGATCGATTTTAGAATATCATATTAATAAATGCTGGGTGGCTTGTGTTGATAAATGGCATGCAATTCATGTTAAAACGTATTGTATGATGGAGAAAATGCTGTATTACTGTTACTAAAAATAAAGCTGCATCTGATTATGCTATGTTAGCTACTTCACAAAATAGTGTTTTTCTCTGAGGCATGGTAAAGCATGGTACTCGCAAAAAATCAAGAAAATTAGATTTAAACAATAAGGATAAACGTGTTGAGCTATATAACAATATTTAGTTTTCTGCCTATAAATATATCAAAACAGTTGTTCCCTTGTCTATTAAAACATATAAATATTAAAGCGTCTTTGGTGTTTCCATGGTTTCTACAAAATAAAACCGGAAACCGAGGCTAACGCGGGTATGACGCAATTGACAGGCGACTCGGTTAAAATTACAATTTTCTCACGATTTACAAACAGTTGCAAACATTTGGGATGTTGTAAGTACTCGAGTGAACAAAATATATAACACTGGCCTAGTGGTTTTTGGATATTTTACTGCAAAATTCTTACATATTGCACTTTTAAAGGGTTAGTTCACCCAAAAATGAAAATTCTGTCATTAATTACTCACCCTCATGTTGTTTCACACCTGTAAGACCTTTGTTCATCTTCAGAACACAAATTAAAATGTTTTTGATGAAATCCGAGAGGTTTATGACTCCATAGACAGCAATTTAACCACCACTTTCAAGGTCCAGAAAGGTACTAAAGACATTGTTAAAAGAGTTCACGTGACTGCAGTGGTTCAACCTTAATTTTATGAAGCAAAGAGAATACCTGGAAGCGCTGAACGTAAACAGCATGAGAATGAAACAGAAGAAAAAGATATTGTTGAATAAAAAAAATTTTTTTTTGTTTGTTTGTTTTTGCACACAAAAAGTACTCTCGTTGCTTCATAAAATTAAGGTTGAACCACTGCAGTCACGTCAACTGTTTTAACAATAAGTACCTTTCTGGACCTTGAAAGTGGTGGTCATATACCTCTCAGATTTCATCAAAAATATCTTAATTTGTGTTCAGAAGATGAATGTAGGTCTTACGGGTGTGGAACAGCATGAAGGTGAGTTCTTAATGACAGAATTTTTTTGGGGGGGGGGGGGGGGGGNGGGGGTGAACCAACCCTTTAAGAAAATTTTAATTATAATTGAATGAATTTAAAGACAGAAACACAGTTTGTGCAAGTAAACCACTGTTTAATAAATCAAATATTTTTTTAATAGTTTTCTCACCCTGCTGTACTGAACCCGTTCTGAACCGTGATTTCAAAACTGAGGTGCATACCGAACCGTCATTTTTGTGTACCGTTACAACCCTAATATATACATATCTGCCCTCCTCGCCATATACATCCATAGAAAGCCTTTACTTTAAACTTAGATTTGTGGTGTGGACTCTCATTTTAAAGTTTCAGGGGCCTAAAACCACAGGATGAGGTCCATAACACAGAGGAAACAAACTGTGAGAGATCCAGTATTAAACATACTTTCACATGTTTTCTCTCACCACAAAGCTTGCTGTCTCCAGCCAAACCCTCCATCTTTACTGACCTCAAGGGTATGAATCTCTCTCTCTTTATTTCTTATATTGTGCGCTTAGCTAAATGGAAAGCTATGGTCAGCAGAGTCCAAAGATCCACCCTTGGATAAGACATTGCATCATTGTGGTTGTTGGCTGTCCTTTGTGTTTTGTGTTGTAAACACTGTCACATTGAGTCTATAAGTACATTATTAATTGTTTTTGCACCATGGTTTTGTTCTGTTTAGAATTTGTATCTAAACTGCACGTGTACTGTAGTGATCTTGACCCAGTTGTTTTTCTTTTAACTGCTCAAGACCATCCAGCATGTGCTACGACAGCTGTCGATAAAGTGATCTTTATCTACAGACAGCAGTAAGCATCAGTACTGCTGCGGGCCAGCCTTTTACAAGAGCATCTTCAAGTGTAGTTGTAATGCATCTCATTGTGAGTATGAAGCAAGCCACTGACAGCAAGTGATGGATGAACCATAAAAGAACTTAAGAAGTGGGCAGAACAGATTAATGGGATATAGCCCACATCAGTATTTATCGGCTAGTGAGAGAGAATGTGGGATAAAAAGAAAAGTGAGAAAAAGAGAAGATAATCACAATTTAAGGACTGTAATTTGTTTTACAGTGTTTTTGTTGAAGGGTCAATTCACCCAAAAATTACTATTTACTATCATTATTTATAAAACAGTTCATTGTGGTTCTCAAATATAATTGGCTGAGAGCCTTTTCCAGCCATCTGATATTCTACCAGTATCACCACGGGAACCGTTTCACCGTTTGTATCACTCCACTTGCAGCATTTCTCACAGTCAGTATCATGGCGGACAAGCAAACCCACCATAAATTTACAAATACTACTGTTGTTGTGTCACGGAATGTAGTTTTATGAGTTTTTTTAGGCAAGAATGTAGTTATTTACTGTAGACCTCAAATATGCGACCTATATATAAACATAGCGCCTATTTGACAGTTCGTTTAAATGTTTTGGGAGATGTGAGCTCCAGGCCGTCAGCGGCAGTTCAGTGCTCATGTACCCGCTGAGAACAGCTTTATCTTGGCCAGTCCTTCAGGAATTCGCTGCTGGTTCTTACAGGGGAGCTCGAAAGTTTGCATACCCCTTGCAGAATCTGCAAAAATTGTAATCGTTTTAACAAAATGAGAAGGATCATAAAAATTGTATGTTATTTTTTATTTAGTACTGCCCTGAATAGGCTATTCCACATAACAGATGTTTACATATGTACAGAACCAGTACTGGCCCTAGACATAATTCACTTTCATTATCATATAATGAGATATTCTTAAAAAAAAAATTAAAAAAAATCACTTGTTGTGTGCCACTCTCAATAACAAATGTTAGTTAGGTTTGAAACATATAAGGGTGAGTAAATGGTGACAATAATTTTTAGGGCAATTATTCCTTTAACAGTCTCCATGGCCAATAAAACACACCAGATTCCAATCTCACACCCCTAATTGCTCTCCTTTGTTATCAGCCATTCTAATGAGATATTCTGACCACTGATCTACATTTAAAAAAAGCAGCGAAGTTACTTAACTGAGCCATATCAAACAAATGTTTTTTAAATAAAATAAAATCTTCATTACAAAAAAAAAAAAAAAAAAAGTGTTTAGATTTAATGTCTTGATTTATAAGAGCTGAAACAGTTGATCTGTCAGTTTATCTTAAATGAGTGCTTGGTTAATGCCTTAGTGTAATTTAACTTTAACCAGTCCAGGTTTCATAAAGCTTACCAGATTAAACCATTCCCATAACTGTGCATTAAAAGACTAATAGAGTCCCTTATTTGCTATCTAGCATTCACTTGACTATTTATTCTGTGTGTTCTCACCAGCCCTTGGGACGAGCTCAGTAAATCGGACATCTACGTATCGCTCCAGTACAGGTTTATTCACTAATAACAGATGGATTGTGCTTGACCTTCAATCGACATTATTCTGTAGAGGGTTATATGTGTTCTCTGGCGTGTTTGCCTGATGCTTGACAATAAACCAGTCAGCTGAGACCGTAAATGACCCCGCTTGATGATGATGTGTGTGTGTGTGTGTGCGCAATGTTCTGGCTACTCACCAGACTAATTAACCAAACAGACATCGCTCAGTGCTGCAACCCAAGACAATTCTAATTTGAGCCGCCCTAATTGAAGTGACAACTTAATTACAGCCTGATAATATCAAGCTTTCCTTGTAGACTAGTCTATCTCTCCTTCTCTTCTTTCCTCTCTCCCTCACCTCTCATCTTCCACTGTCTTTATTCTCTCCAAAGCTCTAATTAATGGAGGACACCCAACAGGTTCGATGTAAAAGCAGGAAACTCCGCCTGTAACCTTTTTCCCACTTCACCCCGTGTATAATTAAACCCTGATAAGTGAAAAGTCACTTTGTCTCATTTTCATTGACAATGTACATACAGTAGGAGCCTCTTCATTTAGGCAAAATATTAGCTCACCCCCGCCTTTTCCTCTCTGTTAGAGCGGCATTAATAACATTAGCATTGTTTTTAAAGGTGCTACATAGAGTTTAGCATCGGGGCTAAATCACATCATTACCATAACGTGTGTGTGTGTGCATGTGTCTGTAAGTGATTCGCCCCAATCTCTCTCTCTTTCCGTCACATCAAAGTGAAACGGAGCGTTGCTGTAATTGGGCCATGCCGTCCTGTCAGGATGATTCAAGATGATGTCTGTTCTTCTCCCTCCAGAGCTCAGGGGCTCACTAATTAACACTCAAAAAGTCTCATAAATGTGAGAATAAAAAGTAGGGGGAAAAACAACTTTGGAGACTCCATTAGTATTTCATGGTCCTACTGTAACTTATTAAAGTTTGCAATATCAATTTAATGTATTATACAGTGTTTAAAAGTCTTGCTGCTTTTTTAGGGAATCAAAAGCGTGTGTGTGTATGTATATGTATATATATATATATATATATATATATATATATAAAAAAAATGTTTTTATGAAAATTATCTGGTAAAGGTTTGTGTGTGTGTGTGTGTATGTGTTATTTCCATAGCAAATACTTTCTAGTAATCCACATGCTTCTAGAATGTAATGGCCACTTTTTTTTCCACACAGTGAATGGAGACTGGAGCTTTCAATCTTTAAAAAGAATACAACACCACCAAAAAAGTACAATAGAAAATAGTCTTATGCGTAATATTTCAAATCTTATGAAGCAGTAAGATGGTTTTGTGTGATAAACAGACCTGAAGTTTAAGTTATTCAATGAAAATATGTTGCCATTCACCAATTTGTGAACAAATTGTTCATTTGAGCAGATGAACATAAAATGATTCATTCATGAATTGGTCTCTCTATGTTTGTTCATCACACAAAGCTTTAGTGGAGTATTGCACATGAGTGTAGCTTGGACCATTTTTATGATACTTACATAATTATTATTATTATTGTGTCATTTTTGAGGGTTGAACTTTCCAGTCCTTATTGTAACTGCACAGAAAAAAAATCACAATTAGCACATTCTTTAAAATAAATAAAATAAATTTTTTGTTCCACAGGAAAAAGAAGGTCGCACAGCTTTGGAACGACATTAGGGTGAGGTAATGATTTTGAATTTTCATTATTGGGTGAACTATCCCTATTCATTTGTCGGTTTCTTCATGTATTTTATCAGTCATGTTTCTCTCAATCTCTTTTTCTTTCATAGTAATTGTCCCTCTCTCTATGGCTTTCTTCACTATAGGTCAGTCAGGGTTGTGTGGTAAATCAAGTAACCTTTTCCTTTGCTGTATTTCCCCTGGCCTGTATTTGAATATGAAAAGCTTTCTCTCTCACGCCTGTCTTGTTAATGTCATTTGGCAGTCATTGGATTTATTCGATTTTAGGACTGGAAAGAAGAGAAGAATACACTAAATATTTCATACATTCTGCTAATCTGCTGGCTGGAGCAGGTTACCTGTGTGTGTGTTTGTGTTTGTGTGTGTGTGTGTGTGTGTGTGTGTGTCTGTGTGTGTTTTTGTGACATATCAGGACACAAATTTGTATAATGACATGGGTATGACATAGGTATTACAAGGAGAGGGTGACTTATGAGGACATTCCCCATGTCCCCACTTTTCAAAAGGCTTTTAAATCATACAGAATGAGTTTTTTTGAGAAAGTAAAAATGTGCACAGTTTCCTGTGATGGGTAGATTTAGGTGTAGGGGGATAGAAAATACGGTTTGTACTGTATAAAAACCATTACACCTATGGAATGTCCCCACAATTTACAAAAACAAACGTGTGTGTGTGTGTGTGTAGAAAGCACCAGTCGGTGGATGTTAAAACACCTGCGAACATCCTGAATAATAAAACAGCCTCTTATTGAAATATTTAGACTTTCCCATCAAATAATCTTTAAAACATGAGATTTAGGTTCACACTCTGTTTTGAGAATAAAAAATGGAGAGAATGGAGATGCAGAAAAGACAGGAATCACAGCTCTGCTAAATCTGTTTCCTGTACTAAAAAGCAAAGCATGAAAGTGCCTTTCTTTGTCTCTTCCCCTCTCTCTGTCTTATTTCCTCCTTCTTCCTGTTCATCTGAGAGTGGATTGCGGCTAAAAAGCGAGCTCTTTAGAAACACGACTTGTTATCCTCACATAACACATGTCTGAGAAGGGTACAGCTGGGATGATCGCACACCCTCTGCTTTCCTCTGATATGAGGGACAGAAAAATTAAAGGCGGGGAAATCTGTTCTGTTTGAAAAAGTGAAAACAACGACAAATATATAAAAGTTTGATTAACATAAGTAGCTTTAGAAACACAAGCTTCCTGGCAAACCATATTCAGCAGTCTCGGCTCTGCCGTGAACTCCACTGACATTTGACATGGTGACTTTTTTTTATCGTCGCGCTTTAAAACATATCACGCATCCGGCCCCTGATACTGAATTAATGAGCGGCTTTTGTTGAGAGGTTGATTCTAAGCTGTTTTTAGGCTGTTTATGCACAGAAGTATCACAAAAATCATTTGCTTTTGAAACAGGCGTCATCTACTTTGAATTGTATGCTGACGTTACACTCCTCTGCTCTTGCATTGCTTAATAAACTATAACCAGGTGAAGCCTGAAATGCAGAGTGCATGTCTGAGTATGTATTCCACGGTTGGTAAAATGATTTTGCCCACAAAACCTTGGTGAACGCAGTCCTCGCTTTCATGTGCTAGACTGACCCTGTGATGACATCATTGTCATGGAGATCCTTGCATGATGAAAGTTAGACAGGCCACCGTGACTATACACACAACAAACCACTGAAACACGTCCAACATTTCCCTTTGTTTTGGGGTTTTTGTGAACAGGGATGACAGAGAAACAGCTCAGTGTGTGGCAGGAGAATGAGAGAAAACACATTTCAAGAGCAGGTCACTAAACAGGCCTGCAGGAATGTGGGTTTGCAAATGAAAACAATTTTCGAACAATAAATGTTGCAGTCCTAGCATCAGAATTAAATGGTTTACCCTTCAGTTCCATGAAGATCTGACCACATTTTCAGTGGCTGTGCTAGATGGCTATCATTCAACTGTTAAAAACAAAACAACAAAAATCAAAACAAGATCGTCTCATGCAATAAGGTCAGACTTGTTACACAAGGTTATGAACTTAATATTGAAGGGTTAGTTCACCCAAAAATGAAATTTCTGTCATAATTACTCACCCTCACGTCGTTCCAAACCCGCAAGACCTTCGTTCATCTTCAGAACACACATTAAGATACTTTTGATGAAATCCAAGAGTTTTTTTATCCTCCATTGAAAGCAACGAAATGACCACATTCAAGTTCCAGAGAAGTAGTAAAGACATGGTTAAAATAGTCAACGTGACTACAGTGGTTCAACCTTAATGCAATGAAGCGACGAGAAAACAAAACAAAAATAATGACATTATTTAACAATTTTTCCTCTTCCCTGTCATTCTCCTATGCCGTTGGCACAGTGAACGCATTGCAGAGCTTCCATGCTTACGTCTGAACGCCGGCTCAGTATTGGCCGAGGCTGTGTTCACGCGAGCACCACGCGCATGTGTGTGATGCTGACGCAGGAGACGGCCAATACTGAGCCGGCATTCGGACGTAAACAAGGAAGCTCTGCAATGTGTTCACTGCGCCTACTGCGTAACAGGCTAAATAATCAAGTCAGAATAAAGGTGTTATTTTTGTTTTATTTTAACCATGTCTTTACTACTTCTCTGGACCTTGAATGTGGTAATTTCGTTGCTTTTTATTAAAGATTAAAAAAAAGTTTGGATTTCATCAAAAATATCTTAATTTGTGTTTCGAAGATGAACAAAGGTCTTACGGGTTTGGAATGATGAGGGTAAGTAATAATGACAGAAATTTCATTTTTGGGTGAACTAACCCTTTAATATATTAAATATTAAAGGCATCGTTCAGCCTAAAAATGAAAATTCTGTCATTATTTACTCACCCACATGTTGTATGACTTTCTTCACAAAAAGGAAAATATTTAAAAGAATATAAAAAAAATCAGTCAATCAATCAATCAATCAATCAATCAATCAGTCAGTCAGTCAGTCAGTCAGTCAATAAACTCAAAACCTCTTCTTTGGATAAAAACATCTGCTAAATGCATAAATGTAAATGTAAAAGATCCACCTAAAAAGAACGATTCATTCTGAATCGACATCGTTACTTGAGAGAGTGGATGTAAAGATTTCCAGTGAATAATGGCATACATTCAAAGTCTTGATGAAATGGAAATAGTGTCAGATCTTCTGTATTATGACATACATCCATGTGAAATGGATTATCGAAAAGGAAAAAAAAGTAGGGCAGGGACTTCTATTCATTGGTTGTTAATTGTTTAGAAAATATGATGAAATTTAATTTCAAGCCAACTATCTTGTATTTTTATCTCTGAAAACAGCAGATTTGGAGAGAATACTTGGTCTCAGGGCAGTTCCTCTGGTTCCAGCTTGGTGTAGCTTGTCTTACCGGACCATCGTCGCATTAAACGTGAGTGAGTTTTAATCACAGACAAGTGTCATTCATTAATCTGTCACTTTTGCTGAGGGATGCACAAAGACCTTGGTCCTCACATCTTTCAGGACAGAACACAGGGTGGGCTTCTGAGTGTGTGTAATAGTATAGCAGATACATGTTCCCATTGCCACTAACTCAGTAGACAGGAGTGACGGCTCCTGCTAAAGGAAAGGGAATGAATGTTGCACGCTCTGAATCAGGAAACATACCAATAATCTACTCAGATAGTGACACAAAGTGTGTACGTGCCCAGGAGTCTGTATGTGTAGTTACAGCGCTCGTCGCAGCACTCCAGAATTTAATTGGACATAGCAGGCGTCAGTTCATGCAGCAGCATGCACGCGCGCCGGATCCTTGATGGCCCGGTCGGGTGATTTTCACACGCCTGACAACTGCAGGCTCACAGACGAGGTGATGCCGGTAGTCGGAAGCGTACCGCCTGATTCGCCACTGGGGCTTGCGGCCATGGAAACAGCCTCAGTCTTGGTTAAATTGTGAAGAGTAAAGGAAGTGACATGCATAAGCTGGGCGTCACGGTAATCGGTGCTAAATGAAGGACTCACACCTGAGATGCGAGCAGGATGTGACCAGACCACGCTGTCAGCACTGCTAGTCTCAGTTATCCACACTGCCTTCAGGAATATTCACACACATCATTAGAATATCCGTCCCCATTATGAATATGGAGATTAGCGGATGGGTAGCGAGAGGAGAGAAATCTAGTTTGTATAGTGGCAGAAATGACAGGGATAATGATTATGGTAATGATGATGAAGACAATGATGTTGATTAGCGTTGATTTGGAATGCGGATCAGTGACAAGAGTTGGGCCTTATTTACCTGTGTCTGTCTGCGAGCAAGAGATGGCTCATGGGTAATGTGAAATGATGAAAGAATATGCAATATCGCCCTAGCCATGCATTAAAATAAAAACACACACTCGCATACACATACAGCAAGTCACATTAACTCTGTGCTTTTCCTCTGCTGGAGATTGGTACATCTCTATGAGATGTGGTGCCTCCAAATCTGCCAAGCCCATGTTGATTGTTTATACTTCGCATAGCATAATATTTTAAGGTCTACACATATTATCATACAAGGACTTAAATATTTTACATCAAAATTCAACAGCAGCGAACATTCCTTATTGAGAATTTCCTCCTCAAACTTCGTTTCCACATTACTTGCGTACCACTATAATGGTACAGCAGTGTTCTTTGGAGAATTGCTTTTCCCATTCACTCTTGAATGGTTTCTCCCATACCGCAACTAATTTACAAATAATTATGATAATTTAATAGTAAATTATAGGGGTGTGACGAGACAGGTAGCTCACGAGACGAGACTCGAGATTGAGTTCACGAGAACGAGACGAGACAAGATTTTTACACACTATTTTTAAGAAATCCTCAATTGCGAAATACATGACTAGAAAAAATATTCTGCAGGTGTATTTGAAATGTTTTAACTCGTGTGTTAGCTGGGAATCATCTTGTAATGAATGTCATTTCAGTTCTACTTTCTGAGTATGAATTATCATATGCAGTAAAAGACAACAATACTAAAGCACAGTAAAAGGTTTTGCCACTAACACAACTTCTCTCCTGTATGATTTCAGTCTCTTCAGACCTTGCTGTACATGATTTATGAGCTTGTACAACTTTTGACCTCCTAACTGAACTCCTTTCCACAAACTGATCATAGAAATAAAAACAGTATAAATAAAAATGGTGACACTTTACAATAAGGTCTCATTTATTAACATTAAAATTAACCAACATCAACTAACAATGAGCAATATATATGCTACAGTATTTATTAATCTTTGTTTATGTTAGTTAATAAAAAATAGTCATTCATTGTTAGTTCATGATAGTTCACAGTGCATTAACTAATGTTAACAAATGAAACCTTATTGTTTGTGCTTAAGATTAAGAGAAAACTGTTATTCGTTTTTATGGTAACACTTTACAATAAGTGCAACTGCAACCATAATCGCACTCTCTCAATATTCAAAGTGCAAATAAGACCAAATTTTTCTTTGATACAGAGCTAAGAGATGGTTACAACTACACTGCCCAGCCTAAAACAGCTTTCATATTTAGAGATATCATATCTGTATTCATCAGGGAGCCGCTTTCAAAATGCGGGGTATTGAAATCGCGTTTGAATGCGCGCTCGCGTTTACTTTCACTTTCGCGATCGCATGTACTCTGTAAATATGGAGCAGCGGTGACCGTTATCCAACTGAATTAAATGTTTTTTATTTAAATACAAAGCAAAACGACAGTGGAGGCATAATGTAAACGTAGCGGTGGTATATTCTTTCCTAATCATTCTAACCACTCTGTCATGGCAATATCACAAGACTATTTTTCGCCTCGACGAGAAATCTCGTCACATTTTAGTCTCGCCACATTTTAGGCTCGCGAGTCTCGTCACACCCCTAGTAAATTATGAATTCCACTCATCAGAATTAAAGTCATGTGGTCACATTTACCGCTATTCTGCAAATTTTTGTGGCCAAAATCCAGTAATTTTCTGTAGGAATCCATGCATGGGAATTTCATGTGAGGGCGAAAGATTTCCCCACTCATATTTCACAACGGGTTCAAGTTGGTCATGTGAATTCGCCGCTTTAACCAACAGAAATCTAATTGATTTGAAAGTGAGGTTTTTTGCACACAAAATTTCTGAAACTAAAACTAGCACTACTTATGTCTCTTGTATAACTGTTGACTTGTTTCTTACAAATGCAACTTCTGCCATCTTGCATCTCATTTATTATCTGCATGTGAAAAATTATCTTAGAGGACTTCAGTATTAATATTACTGTAATATTGTTGCTGTGTTATTCATGATTGTTTTGTAGTAGATAATTTTTTCTTAGCAGATTCTGGAAGATAATATACAAGATTTTGTGATAATGACTAACCGTACATTAACCCTTTACTTGTTTCAGTTTTGTCCTTTTTTTGTTGTTAGATGGTCTGTTTTTCATTTTGTCATCTGCGCTGTTTTCCATATTACTGTTGGCATTGCAAACGGATTTTAATCCTTTAAACAGCATCTCCCCTCCAGAGAGACATTGGGATTATTTGAGGAAAATTATTTCAATTTGGATTCCACTTAACTTTATGTCCTTGCAGCTTTAAATTATTTCTATCAGTTTGTTCAAAGCAATTGAGCTTTATTGTCACTAAAGGCCGGTACTCTCTGCCAAGCCATGTCAAAAGACAATCTCCTCACTATGAATTTTATCCTTTGGTCTGTCCAACTGCATTGGCCAATGCTCAAGCCACTAATGCACATCAGACAGAGAAGATAACCATAATTATGCACACACATACACAACAACTTTAAAAATCTGGAAAGGAAAAATAACTTTTGGATATTGTTTCAAATATGAAACCATTATTCTGCCCCTGGGTGAAAATGTTCCTTTATCTGTATTTTTGTTTTCACAAATTCAGACCAGATTTTGATTTCAGTTGTTGTTAGACGCACAGAAAAAGTGCAGAGAGCGAGAGCGAGATTTGGGAGAGGCTGGATATCAGTGATTTATGGACTGAGGAGTGATGTTATCTTTGGAAGAAGGTTAACCGTGTTCTTCGCATGTTTAAATGAAGGGTGAAGGTGCTGCATACCATTACTTGTGTCAATTCCATTAATGAAAAGCACTCATGATTCCTCATTTTAAAACCACAATCCCACGCAGTTCAGTAAATTCATATTTAAGTAAAGACACCCAGTTTAATGTATAAATCTTCACCAGCTAACTAAAAGGAGGGTTTACGAGCTCATGATCCTTGAGGGCGATAGAGGTAAACAGGTTTAGCTTGGTTTCTTGACTTCTTAATGGTAGTTTGTTATTATAATGAGAGAGACGCAATGACCTGAACTGAGATAAAACTCAAACAAGTAGGTTTATTTGCAGATATTGCAGGAACACAATGCATAAACAGGTAAGTGATGATACTTGAGATTGAAAGCTGATGAGATAGACTTGTATTGTTAACTTTGAGTCTTTGTCTTACAGTAGTGGTCTCAAACTCAAATCCTGGAGGGCCACAGCTCTGCACGATTTTGCTCCAACCCTAATCAAACACAACTGATTCAGCTAATCAAGGTCTTCAGGATTACTAGAAACTTCCAAACAGGTGTGAGTTGGAGCTGGTTGGAGCTAAACTCTGCAGAGCTGTGGCCCTGCAAGAATTGAGTTTGAGACCACTGTCTTACAGAATCGTTGGAGCACAAACACACATGGGGGAACAACCTTGAGACGAGGGATGACTGAAAGATGACTTGGATGAGATAACAGCAGTAGCTAGCAATGTAGTCAGGCACAAAAAGCAGGCAAGTATCCTGTTTAGCATCAGATAAGGTCAAACAATGACCGAGGGAGTGTGTGTGCTCTATATAGTGTTGGTGATGAGGACTAGATGAATTCCAGGTGCATGTGATTAGGTGCCAGGGAGGATGATGGGAAATGCACTCCATGACAACAGTGGATTCCAAAGGTCCACCACCACACTGATCGACCATTTGTGCAGTTGTACATTTGACCTCCATTGAAGATGCTCTGTGGATCATTTCAAATCATGCTGGAGAACATGATCATCATCGTTTTATGTCCATCAGTTCATGAAGAAGCATGCCCTGATGAAAAATCCAGCATTGCTGGTCACCAGCATAAGGTATAATTTGCATGCTGAGACCAGCATGAGATGCTGGTTGCTGGTTTGTTGGTCCCCAGCATGGGAAGCAAGAGTGACCAGCTAAGTTTGCTTGAGAACAGTATGACTATGCTTGTCCACCAGCTAGAACAGCACTATGCCAGCTCTAACCAGCCTGGACCAACATAGAATTCTTGCTGGTTTATTCTGGATCTTTCTGTTTTTAAAATTTATTTTTCTATATCTTATTGCTTCTCTTGATTCTTACTGTCTTTTTGTTGTTGTTGTCAAATGTTTGTGCTTTTTTCTGTAAATATTTTTGGGAAATGTGAAGATAATTGTCCCTGGGCATGATCGTATAGCCACTATAGCCTGCCAATAAAGAAAACTGAAAATGAAAGGTGTAAATCCCTTACCTTAAATAGTGTGTGGGTAACTTAACTGTGCTATCACTGATGTGAAGTACAGTTTCACTTGTACATGCACAAAGACAGAGCAAACTTAGTATGTGGATGAGAGCACTGTTCTCAGTAAACCCTTTTTGAGCTCAAATGAATGTGGGTGCGTGTGTGTGTGTGTGTGTGTGTGTGTGTGTGTGTGTGAGAGCACTCTGCAGAGGTATGTGAGCACATGTCATTATAGGTTGATGTGTGCACACAGATGTTTTCAGTACCAGTCAAAAACATCATTTTTTTGAGAGCTGTGCGATTCTGATAATGGCAAAAGGACAGGAGAAACCTCTCTGTCTAATGGATCTTTACTTTAAAATATCTCACCAGTACAATCTTACTAAAATAATCATGATCCTCCAATAACACCAGCTAATAAAAAAATAAGAGGATTTCTCCCTCTTAGAGCAATATAGTCTGTTGTTTATTAATTCTCAACAGTGTTCTGATTTTAACAATCCATGTAATAAAATATTCCTACACTGACGTGAGTGCAAACCCTTGTCTGATGAGTGATGTACAGAGAGATGAGAGGAGAGGATATTAATATTAACAAACAGGTGACTCTCTAATGCATGTGATTTCAAACCAACCTAACAGCTCCTGCATCGCCTTTGTTTTTGCAGGTTGTAAATGGAGTACTTGTTTATTCTTTTTTACTCATTATTTTCATTTTCCATTTTCAGATAGATTACCTGTCACCTGTAAGACCACAAAGTTATGGATCTGAACTGTCACTTGTTTTTGATGGCCAATGTCATGTTCTCTGTGACGAGACGGGCTACACATGAAGTTTAGCAAGAAGTATGTTGTATGTGCTGCTGTGCTCTTGTTATGGTTATGTCTCAATGGACCTCGCTGTATTTTATGATCCTGATATGTTGACGTAAAAACCAACACGTCCTAGATGTTCAACATGTCAGTTGGACATCCTTTACACATGATCTGCTTTTTCAAAATACAGATTAAGGGATTTAAGTGCAGACTTTCATTTTTGGAAAACCTTATTTTTATCCCTGTGAGTGTCTTTCAGCGCGGCAGCCGGTAATTCTCCATTAGGGCCATTTAACCAGAGACCATCTCTTCGCAAGAAGAGCTGTCTGTAAATTTGCTCGGATTAAGGTTTTAATCCATCTTTTAAAAATGCTAATGTATGTTTTATGCCAATTAAATCTCAGTGTGTGTTTTCTTTCATGTAGCAACAGCTATCAATTAAACGTAGTGGTCTGAAATAGGCGTGAGGGAGATTAGCCCATTTTGCTCAGAGCATAAATTTATTCCAATTCACAGTTTCTTAAATTCATTTATTTAAATTGTGAAAAGAGTGTCTCGGATATAACATGACATTCTGGTAGAACTTCTGAAATATTTTCGCTCTATTGGTTAAGCCTTGGTTACTTAGTAATGGAAACCTCTGGAATGAGACGAATGCTGCGTCATACAGCACAAGAATGATAAAAGTCTCTAGAGTGCTGTTTCTTTATGAGGGTGTGTTGACAAGATCGTCATCCAAAAGCACTTTGAATTTATGATCATGCGAGCAGCTTTCAAAGGACAGTTGTCCAAAGTAAGACAAAAGAAAAGCTGGATGCAAAGTGCTTCCAGATCTGCCACACAAACACACTCCCACTCAAACACACTGCTGCATTGTTCGCAGTCGGAGTTATTCCCGTAAACTCACATTTTTCATGTGCAGACTGGTTTGAGGTAAAACGTCATGATTTATGGAGCATTTTCATATCTATCCTTCCTTTTTTCCCCTCTTCTCTCCACCCATTCTGTTGCTAAAAACAGCCTCCGTTTTCCAGTTCAGAAGACGCACATTTTATTTCACACACCTTTCCTCTATTAAAACGTCCATCCTTGCAGCACATGTGGAGCATTCATTTGGATCTGTGCGTTATTAATACCGACCTAATTTTGCATGATATATTAAAGCCGTGGCTTGTGGCACATCTGACTTTGAGCGTTAAATGAGAGGCGTGCGATGTGAGCACAGATCTGGAAAATGAGGCTATACTGCTCATATTAGCTTATGCTTCCAGTCAACTAATGTCCAGGGGATGGGATAGATTAGCTGACAATTCATTATAGCCAGTGTGAGGGGTAGAGGTTCAGGCCTTTCGCACTAATTGGGCTTATTGAAAAAATTCATCTTTGTAGGCTAGGTAAAATTAGCACATTATGGCTTTATTGAAATGTAATTTTGTTTTTCTGCTGAGAAGCAACAGGAACAGAGAGACTCTCATTCACACACACAATCCGCAGCTCTTAGCCACAGAAATGTAGTACTTGTGATGTGTTTAGGCAAAATTTGTTGTTCTGCAAGGGAATCTCGGGGATAGTAATACAATGAGTGATTTGCATTGGCTTAGTGTAATTATGTCATTTGTAGTTGCTGTTCGCAGCAAACAGGATGTCCCCAGTTTAAAGTTCTCTTGTGGTGAGAACCAGTCAAATCTGCCTGCCACACTGGTGAGCTCTGATAGAGAGAGACACGTCCAACATAGTGCGGTTATCTGATGACTAGCCTCTTTTCTGCTTTTTGTCTCGTTCTTCCCTTCTTATAATTGTCTGTTCGGGATTTTCTATGGTAATTGGCTGATCATACCGCCCGTGGTTCACCAGAGTTGTTGTGAGGTCCTTCTCTGTGTATAGAAAAATAAAAACTAGAAAAACTTGTGCTTGTAATGCAGCAAAAGAATAGTGTTAGGTTTTCAGTAAGATTAGGTTTTAGGCTTTGAGCATATGTCTTGTTTTCAGTTGGCTGTGCATGTGAATCAATGGTCTGAAATGAGCACAAATGTTCTGATTTTCAATCGTTCTGAAAGTGATTCCAATCATATTCTTCCTCTGTGTCCGGTGTGGACATCTCTGTTCTCATCAAATTAGGACAATTATTAAAACTGGATAGTTACCATTATAGTTATAGTCCTTGGTATGAAGGGGCCTTATATGTTTATATGTAGGTCAGTTTAAGATGTTCAGGTTTTAATCTTATATTCCCTTTAAGAATAAAAGTTTAGATAAAAATTTCAAAAGAAAATAGTTTTTTTTTCCCTTTTTAATAACATTCACACTCAAAGAAGTCACTGTTATCATGAAAATCTTTCGCAAAGCTTCATGGGATTAGTAGTTCACTCACTTATAAGCACTTTTTTATTTATTTATTTTTTTTTTTACATGCTTTTTTGCTTTGAATCAACTGTTGTAATGTTCTGGCTTGTTGAATAACTTTCAAGTTCCTGTGGAGAAAATGAATGGGAAAACACTTCTGCAAGCAACCCAGGTCATCGAGAAAGTGGCCGCCCACCGTTGCGCTCTGTTCCAGGAGCTGAAAACCTTGATTCCTTGACAAAAAGCTCTACAGGAGGTTCATCTGCTCATTGTTCAGAATTCAAGTGTGTGTGTGTGTGTGTGTGGTGTCCAGGTGTGCATTTCTTTCTGTCCAAGTGTCTGATCTCACTGTAATGAAGGATGCTCTCATTAGTATTCAGCGGGAGGCACAACAAGCCATCAGGTACGATTCACTATTTGTTTCAGCACATCTGAGACACAGCCACATCAATACAGTACATTTATACCCTAACAAGAACAACTGTACTCCTTTCATCCCTCTCCTCAGGTTCCCATTGTCTAATTAATAATGAAAACCAATTAGGTAGGTATACAAAGCCCCTTGGCGTATGCTGCTTTTTGTCTCTTTTCCATCCACAGGCAAATTTTTCTGTGTTTATGGAAGACTATGAGATTCTTACAGATCCTCTGGGTCGCAATCAGGACAAAGTCCGCCAGCCCTGTATTTCCCATTTTGTCTGTGCTTATTTCCATCTAAATGAACGTGTTAGCGGTAACAGGTTTGTGTGCGAGCGTGCACGCAGCCGGCCGTCTGAAAGCTGAAGGATATGAGAGAGGGCAGCTCAGATTGTATCTGCGGATAAATTATTCAGAGTTCAGCTTCTCTATCCAATGACCCCACTAACAGAGCACAAATTATTTAGCAAGCTGCCAGAGCGATAGTGATGCTACACGCGCGAAGCGCGGCCTCCCTGAGCAGAACCACGGGTGTACGAGGCCACCGGGGGGAGGGAGGGAGTTGAAGAGAGAGAGAACCTTATACATATTCATCCATTGCATCAGCTCACAGATGTTCTGATTTCCCATTGTCGCTAATGTCCTAGTCTCCCCAAGCAGCAGGTGAGAGTAAGGCCTTCATTAACACGCCGATCTAAGAATACTTTCTTTGTTTTTCTTTCATCGACTGTCTCTCTGTCTTTTGTAAGAAGAGAATGTACGGAGAGACTCCTGTAGCAGGTGATGAGATGATAGCAGCAGGACCCGAACTTGTTCAGGGTTGTTTAGGGACACTAGCACACCGCTGATGTCTCAGGTGTCCGTTCTGTACCCAGCATTCAACACCAGCACCTGAAAGCTGACACATGCTGGGTTTGGTGGCAGACTGCCTTATAGTTGACACTGTAGTCTAATTATATCCTTGAATATAATAAAGTCTGAATTCAATGGACGCAATATTGATATTTCTCTGAGATGCAAGCATATTTTATACTGGGATAATTTTCATATTGAAAGTAAATCAACAAAGAATAAAATATGTGGAATTTAATTCATTGCTTCATTTTTCTAAATGCCACTGATGAAACTCATGCACATCTTTATATAATACAATATCGGTTCTTTGTTCATGGAGTAGGACATGACAAAATTATGGACTTGTGTTTCAATAAGTGAGTCTGCATCATTGAAAAAATGCTTCAAGTGAAATTCATATGTGTTTTGTGATTTGCTAGAAAGAATCGAGAATCCAGCTTCACTAGTTGTACTGTTTGATGTTCTCTAAAAAGGACCAGCTTGTAAAAGTCATCTGCTTGAAAATTAGACTTTACATGTCATGCCGTTTTCAATTCACACACAAAAAAAACAAAAAAAAAACGGCTCATAAATGTTTGCAATTTGACTTCACTGGTCGTGCTGTACGTTGCTGAATCAATGTAAAGAATTGGATAAGCAATTCTCAGGAAACAAACTTCACTAGTTGCGCTAGTGTTAATTGACTAAAAAATGGCTCATTTGCTTGGGAATCGAGAAGCGTCTTGCAGGACATCCAACCCGGCCCACATCCAAGTGTGAAGTCAGAAGCCAGGCCAATGCCGCTCTGCAGCCGATTCTTAAGATTTTATTGGTCATGTCAATCACAGTACTGACTGCCTACACCAAACACTGATCCCTAAACCTACCCATCACTGTAACCTTAACCAATGAAATTAGCTGCAGGGCGGGATTTCTGGTGAAGTGGTTTGGAGGGGGAAATCACGCTTCCTCATTAACGTTGAGCATCGAGAAGACTAGAAGAAGGCCTACTGAAGTGCCTTGGAACGCGCAGCATTATTCAATGTGTTGACGTAATTTCAACTGAAACAGGAAGACAGGACGGGACATATCGAACAACTCCTCCCCTTTTTAAAAACAGCCAATAGAGTTTTGATTATATCACAGCTCGGCCAGAGCCGTTGAGCTTGGTAAAACCTCAGTTTCCTTCTAATCTCTAACCATTTCTCATCCTAATCTCCTCCATATCACTTTAAAATACAGCATTCTGTGCAGAATTCAAATGGGTCCGATACGTTTTGTGGTCTGCGCCGACTCACGGATATGATCCTCTCTGTGCTATCGTGTCTCTGGGCCGGAGCAGACTGTGTGAGCTGCGGTCCGTGTGACACTAACGTGAAACCAGACTTCCTTCGCCTCAATGGAAAGCATATTTACACTGTCTTAATCTTTCCCTATCCCCTATATAGTGCACTATGTGCCATTCACCATGTAGATAATTGTAAACGTGTGAACAAGTGACCAATTTCAGCTGCAGCTTCGGCGTCTATTTATAATGTAGAGGGCGGACGCTTTAGATTCTACAGAGCATTTGATTGGACAGAAAATCTGATGAGAAGCTGCAGAGTGATGTCATCAAAATCATTGATCAATATTGGTGGAAGTGAGAGACTGTAAGTTTTTAATGTTTATATCTTCTAAATGCGAATTTTGTCATTGTTTTGGAACACACCAGCTTATTCATAACATTAAGGCTAACATTCATACTAAAAGCTAAAAAACTTAAAGGGATAGCTCACCCAAAAATGAAAATTTGATGTTTATCTGCTTACCCCCAGGGCATCCAAGATGTAGGTGACTTTGTTTCTTCAGTCGAACACAAATGATGATTTTTAACTGCAACCGCTGCCGTCTGTCAGTCAAATAATAGGAGTGAATGGGAACTTCTACTATAAGAGTAAATAAAACTTGCTTAGACAAATCCAAATTAAACCCTGCGGCTCGTGACGACACATTGATGTCCTAAGACACGAAACGATCGGTTTGTCTGAGAAACCGAACAGTATTTATATCATTTTTTAGTGGTGTTTTAGAGGTAAATCTAATTTTCATTTTTGGGTGAACTATCCCTTTAATAACACCTAATTCTTTATCATTTACTTCTTATATTTGTCTTATGACAGAAACACACTCAAAACATACCGTTATGGTCGAAACACACTCAAAACCTATGCCTAAATGACTTTTACCTTTACAACGTAGCGAATGCAATGCATGTTTCTGTGTTTACGTCCAAAAGCTGACTTATTATTGGCCGGCTCCTGCGTCAGCATCACACACATGCATTGTGCNGTTCGACTGAAGAAACAAAGTCACCTACATCTTGGATGCCCTGGGGGTAAGCAGATAAACATCAAATTTTCATTTTTGGGTGAACTATCCCTTTAATAATACCTAATTCTTTATCATTTACTTCTTATATTTGTCTTATGACAGAAATACACTCAAAACATACCGTTATGGTCGAAACACACTCAAAACCTATGCCTAAATGACTTTTACCTTTACAACGTAGCGAATGCAATGCATGTTTCTGTGTTTACGTCCAAAAGCTGACTTATTATTGGCCGGCTCCTGCGTCAGCATCACACACATGCATTGTGCTACCCACATGTAGTGTTGGCCAATAATGAGTCGGTTTTCGGACATAGCCGATGTCTGAACGCAATGTCATAGGGTGTATATATTTTTAATATACACTAAAAAGAGCCATCTCATAAAAGTAATTCGCTCAGGAATCGACTTAAAGTAACTGGTCGTGCTGTATGTTTTTGATCCACTATTTAAGGACCAGAAGAGCCAATCTCGGGAATTTAACTTCACTGGTTGCGTTGTATGCTTTTTATTCACTAAAATGAACTGGCTCATAAAATTAATTTGCTTAGGAATCAGACTACTACACTGGTCACGCTGGCTGCATCCAAAAACCTAGGAAGCTGACTTGTTGCCTCGCTGCCTTATCAGGCAATGACTTGAAAGGCAGCGTTTGTGCATGAAGGCACCTCACGAAACTGATTTCGGACAGACTTCTGAGGCAGCTTAACAGTTTAACGATCTACAGCAAAATAGCGCAAGCTTTGGTGAGAACTAAACAAACATTTAATTACTACAGTAGTTATTTCTCGCTGGAAATTACATCAAAAGTGGAAAATGTTGGTCAAAAACATACATTTGAAGACTTCAGATGCAAAAGCCTCTAAGTGGCATCTGAATTTATTTATTTTTTTTAAATGAGCGTTTTTATCAAGCTTGTATGTTTATTTTCAGTTATTTCACTTTAATGGCAATGAAAAGGACCTATTAATTGCCATTAAAGTGAAATTACTGAACCTAAACATACAAGCTTGATAAAAATGCTCATTTTAGAAGAAAATTTCAGACGGCACTTAGAGGCTTTTGCATCTGAAGTCTTCATTTACAACTTTTGGATGCCATCTTTATTTTTCTCAACTGTCACAGATTGGAAAGCTCAGGATTGTGGGATATCAAGGCAGCGAAGGATACCTCTATGCTGCCTTCAAAAATCGATCAGATGAAGGTATCTCAGGAAACAGGAAGTGAAGCTACATTGGATTCGGACGTGCCTTGATGCCTTCCTACCTTGAAATGTGTCCTCCGAAGGCAGCATTTTCCAGTTTTAGGACGCAGACGCTGTGTGTTTTTGATTCACTGTAAAGAACCGGAAAAGTCAAGCTCGGAAATCGTACTTCACTGGCCACACCTGTATGACAATACAGGGAAAAACTGGCCACATGTCTATATGGCCCATAGTGCTTAACCTAAATCAGGATAATAAAAAAAGTACTTGAACTATGTTTGACCCAGGATGTGAAGGGCCCATGCTAGCATATTAGAAGTAGCAAAGTCATTGAGCTTCGGTCCAATGACAGCATGAGCATAAACAGCCCAGAAATATTTAGTGCAAATCTAGAGAAAAAATAACAATTTCTAACTCTCCAGTGTGCGAAATGCCAATCTGTTTTTGTCTTATGACTAACACACCAGAGGAGAGAGAGAGAGAGAGGTGTTGGAGGGTGGTATGGCATTAGGTCTTGATCTTATTAGCAGTGATTGGTTCCCTCAGACCTCACACTTGGTTAGGGCTGTAATTGCCTCTGGCAGGTTTGGGGCTCTAACCGTGGCGATCGGAGAGGAAAGTGCCATGCCTTTGTTTGCGGCAGCCGCCACATGGTGTTGGTGTGGCACCAGCTTTGGGGAGATGATGGGTAAAACCGTGGTGCTGCCTTTTAAAATCATTTTAATAGGGAGTGCGTTTCACAGGCAAGAGCTCCGAGGCTTGGGAAAGCAACATCACAGAAATGGGGTTTAGAAGTTCAGCCCAGGAGAGAAACACGGAGGCAGTGATGGAGAAAGCCTGCCACCTGCTGATTGTGTACTGAATTACTGCAGGCGAAAAAGCGTGTCTGTCCGTGAATATAAAACATGAAACGGCTTTTAATTCATTAAGACTAAGATTTTGTTTTCAAATTTGTTAAGCAGCTTGGCAGCTCAGGGGAAGGGGACAGAAACACTGAATTTCATCACGATTTAATTGTCTTGTTTTATGAATAGACATCATTTCAATAGCCTAGCTCATATTGCCTTCAGTGCCTCACATAGCCCATGTCTGCAAAACTTAAATACTTTTACTATCAACTTAACTTTAACTGATTCAGTCTCAATTCCTCTTTTTTACATTATTCAAAATTCGTTAGTGACTGTGGTGTCGAACATCGAACGCACCTTCATTTCAGCTCACTGCTCTTCTAACGAACGTCGTTAAGTGTGATTTAGGCAAAAGCAGTTGACTGCAGATGCCTCTCAAACAGAAGTCGACTGCCTATGCCTAAATCACACTTAAGTGCAGCTTTATGTAGACGGGCTCGCAGTTCCCCTACTGCGTTAAGTGTCTAGTTTAATTTAATTCAATAATCCCGATAAATGAAATAAATCCCTTTTGGGACACCCATCTTTGGTTAGCGAGATAATGCGAAATGAGGTTCGGAGAGAAAAATTAGGACATTATGGTTGATTGAGCTTTAACAAAAAGAGGAAATATTAATACCGAGATATCCTTTATGTTTATAACTTTAGTTTAATGAATGGGCGCATCCGTGTGGAAAAAATAATCAGAGGGAAAAAATGGAAGAGAGTAGATTGTTAGGGGCTTAGTTTGAGAACGAATTAACATTTAATCCAATCCCAATGCAAATTGTTTCACTTAAACTTTTCGTTTCATTTTGTGTTATGACTTATGCTTTTGCTTGTGTTTTAACAGAAGTCTGCCGATGAAGCTAAAGTAAAGTGTAAGATACCTAACCTAATAAGTGTTTAGTTTAAAAAAAAAATAGGCATATAGATATAGTAGCCTATAATATATAATTTAGATGTAACTGTGAGACTTTATTCATATCCCATAACTTTGACTTTTTTATTCGAAATAAACTGAGTGGTATTGTGCTTTTTTTGAGTAGCTAGTGTAAGTCTTGTCTACATGCCTTCATTCTTTTACAAATCACATAATCCTAATCCTACCAAACCCTCTACCTTGCATATTATGAGCTAAAATAATAATAATAATGTTGATATTGCTGGGTTATTCCACTGTGGCAAATCCATAATAAAACTGCAAGAGAATGAGTCTGTGGAAAAATATGCATCTCTGAAATTTAGTCATGTTGAGGACTTATTCGACAAGAAAAAAAACAGTAAACATATATTTATTTAATACAGTGCATAGTCTATAGATAAAAATAATGTAATACACAGGAAAGTACCATTTGACCATGATAGTACCATGAAATTCTTTAATTCCCTCAGAAGTCTGTAGGCCTGCGTTTATAGGCCCATATAGGCTACAATTACCTACCTATAGATTATGGTATAGCAGGTTATCATAATCACGAGTAGACATGTTTCTAAACTGGTTTAGTTATGCTTATATGGTGTTCGAAATAAGCCAAGTGGTAGCTGTGTAGAATGTTGTGTTTGGGGCTTGAGACATCGTCTACACACACGGTTTAATGTGAAAATAATAAATGCTGTATTGGAGCGCCCTCTAGTGTCCAGAAGCTTTTCCTTCAAGTCATATTTACGCTCAATGTTCGGTTTATAAGCAATATTTCCCCTGATTAATTCTATTCCCAGAGTAGGTTACATTCTACATTTAGTTATTGATTAAGACTGGCAAATATTAACGACGAATAAATGAAAGTGCTTTATTGTTTAGGCATCTCATCTCTTGCTCCGCTCACAGTGGGGACAGGTGCTCTCACTAAGTAATATTGAATGAGCTGTCCTTGAGCATCTGTTGTTCCACCAACTCTCAAAGGTAATCACAGTAATGGACGTCTAAGTTATCTACATACACACATAAATAAATATGTTTCCGAAGAGACTCGCTTGCTAATCAATCGCGCGCTGCATCTGTTGATGGAGGTTTGAGGAGTGCAGAGGAAGATGAACGCGCAGATCGATACCTGCAGCCAATCAGCGGCAGAGACACTCACTGCAGCCGCGGGACACGGTCATTAGCTACCCGGATCTGGAAGAAAACACACCAGTGTAGGCCTACAACATAGCCTAATGAAAATAATAATAACAAAAATGATAGATAGAAAGATAGATAGATAGATAGATAGATAGATAGATAGATAGATAGATAGATAGATAGATAGATAGACAGACAACTATTATCGACGAATACAATCTTGTGGAAGCTGGAAGTTGGCACAAATGAACCATTACAAAGGGGATAGATCAGTGCAATTATAATGCTAAGAATAATGGTGATTTGTATCATTCAATATTATCCGATATTAATCTTTCAGTATCTTTTTTTGTCTTTGTTATAGAATATAGCCTATAAAATGCTTTCTGCTGATGAAATATGCCACAGAGTATGTCATATACAGGCATAAATAAAGCTTAACATGACATATGAAGTGTTCTATCCTCAAGCATACATAGACTTTTGTGAATTTACACAAGGAGCATTATGTTCAGATGTCTAATTCACTCACTTTAATATGGTGACACGGAGACCTCAGATAAGTCACAGTGCTTTCTCTGTTCCTGCTTTTGAAGGTTGTACCAGAGTGTCTCCCTGTTTCTCTAGGAGACTGTCTGAACCTCATAAGAACTCATCTGCCTCAAGACTGACAGCTCAAGCCTGACTTTTTGGGCTAGCCCCTGCTGCTGAGCAATATTCATAAATTTAATTTCCAATCTTCTCTGCCTTTTATTAGTTTGGGTGTTATTAAATGAGATTGCTTCATCTTAATATATATCCAGCGCCAGAGAACGTGTCTGGGAGTCGGTACTCAAATCCAATAACATGGCCTGTACTTAGTGCACGGCTCTAATAAATGATGGCGTGTGTGATGCAAATGCGGACATAGAGCCCACATCGCTTACTTGCTCATTCACATGCTGCAGACAATAATGTGTGCACTCTCTTTCAAAGCAACTCTGCCCGATCTAAAAAAAGAACGCAGAGAGCATCCGGCCTAAAGAGAAAATTCTTCATATCGTCTGTGCATTGGTTATTAAAAGTGAGTTTGCCTATGTTTTTGATTAAAACTGTTGTGTTGACACTAGTTTCGTAGTTATAATGTTATTCTGTGTACAGATCTGTTGAGATGAGCTTAATATACAGATTGCATAATATTGCATTATATAGCTAAAATATGACTATCATTCATGCTGACTGCACTCAGTTTGATTACATTTCATTACATTATATTTAATTATTGATTTACTTTCAATTCACAAAAATCTTCTTAGGAAAGAAGTTAAGAAATGTATTAAGATAAATTCTAAATTCAGTTCTTTCTGTTTTCTTGGAAGTAAGCTATTTTCTGTTAATGTGCGAGACTTCTGTTTCATTAGCCATTACATTTAGTTTCACAAATTTAAAATGATCACACTCGCTCTTACGTTAAAAGGTTGAAAGATAATTACAATGAAAAACTGAATAATTTCTCTGGGTCTGGTCTTTGCACTGTTTCAGATTTGAATCTTCTCCGATGGAATAGTATTGACTGGGTGGTGCTGTCACAAAAAAACTTGGATCCTAGAAATGCTGTCCTCAGACTGCTATCCTAAAACTAAAGCCATCAGAATTGCAGGTTTATACTATTGGAAAACTCACTGATCAACTCAATAGAAAACACCTCAAAGGTCGTATTTTTGCGCTGCCTGCATAAAAAGCGTGTGTCTTGTTTTTAAAGAAAAGATTTTTGTGAATCTGGCCCCGTCTGCCCTGCAAATTTTTAAGGTCAGCATGAAACTGAAGTTGCTTAAGGCATAACATTATGACCACCTTCCAAATATTTTATTGGTCCCCCTTTTGCTGCCAAAACAGCCCTGACCCGTTGAGGCATGGACTCCACTAGACCCCTGAAGGTGTGCTGTGGTATCTGGCACCAAGATGTTAACCGCAGATCCTTTAAGTCCTGTAAGTTGCGAGGTGGGGCCTCAATGGATCGGACTTGTTTGTTCAGCACATCCCACAGATGCTCGATTGGATTGGGATCTTGGGAATTTGGAGGCCAATTCAACACCTCAAATTCATTGTTGTGCTCCTCAAACCATTCCTTTTTGCTATGTGGCAGGGCGCATTATCCTTCTGAAAGAGGCCACAGCCACTAGGGAATACCATTTCCATGAAAGAGTGTACATGGTCTGCAACAATGTTGGTGGTACGTGTCAAAGTGACATCGACATGGATGGCAGGACCCAAGGTTTCCCAGCAGAACATTGCCCAAAGCATCACACTGCCTCCGCCGGCTTGCCTTCTTCCCATAGTGCATCCTGGTGCCATGTGTTCCCCAGGTAAGCGACGCACACACACCTGGCCATCCACGTGATGTAAAGGAAAATGTGATTCATCAGACCAGGCCACCTTCTTCCATTGCTCCGTGGTCCAGTTCTGCTGCTCACGTGCCCACTGTTTGTGATTTCGGCAGTGGACAGGGGTCAGCGTGGACACCCTAACGGGTGTGCGGCTATGCAGCCCCATACGCAACAAACTGCGATGCATTGTGTATTCTGACACCTTTCTATCACTTTTGATAGATACTGACCACTGCAGACCTCGAACACCCCACAAGAGTTGCAGTTTTGGAGATGATCCAGTCGTCTAGCCATCACAATTTTGCCCTTGTCAAACTCGCTCAAATCATTACGCTTGCCCATTTTTCCTGCTTCTAACACATCAACTTTGAGGACAAATGGTGCGTTCAAAACGGGATATATCGCCCTCCGAAGGGCACTTCGGAGTGAAAATAATCATGGCCGCCATGTTGAAGGGTCGTTCCAAACCGAAGTGCTCAAAACTGGCCACTTCAAAGGGCCCTTCGGAATGAAGGATTTCAAAGGGTACAACTGATGGACACTTTGGTCCCCCATGATCCTTTGCAGTTGTTAGGCGTTTTGAAGTTGTATGGTGGCCCAATGTCTACAGGAAGCTCGGACTTGGATTTTGTCCATAAATGTATGTATAATAGTATTTTCTATACTACTGTAATATTTATACAAGTTAGATTTGGTGCATTATTATGGTCGCTTTGACTTTTTAAAAAAGTTTTCAAATACATAGACACAAAATACATTACATTTAACGTAAAATACCGGCAGTAGCTGATAATGTTACTACAGTAAATGTATAAAATCAATGCGTATTAAATACAAAGAGTACATCAGGGGAAAAATGCATGTACGTTGTCTTTGCATACACGCAGGGTCTCCAGAGGAGACCAAGCTCTTCGTTAGACTCCGTGCTGAGAATGAGCATCTCTTCACGGGCAAAAGAAATGCATCGAAACAAGCCTGGGAGTAAGTACCATATCGTTATTTCATTTCTTTATGTAAATAGTAATGTCCTATTTTATGCTTTCTGTGTGACATCAAAATGCATACAAATCTTCCTTTATTGTTTGTTTGTTTGTTTGTTGTTGTTATAGAACTGTAATTAAAGAAATAAATTTGAAGGGGAAGATTGCTGGCCAGCAAGCCGCAAAGAAATGGGAAAATTTGAAGAAGAAGTACAAGGTACATTCATAATAATAAAAAATAAAAAGAAGAAGATCTGAGCACTGTTGTTCTCCCTTTATTTAGAAAAGTTTTTGATCACCTGGCCAAGACATTTTGGATGTGCATACCTTCACCTTTTTCACATTCATAATGATAACATCAAAGTTCACCAACTGAACAACAGCATTTTCCCAGTCATTATAATTTGGAAATGTGTGATACATATATCCTCAATATATTTCTTTTTTTTTTTTATGGACAAGTAAGGGATGGTGCTTGTCACATTACATATTATTGCCTTCTTTTACAGGAGCGTCCACCAACGGGCACAGGGACGGAGCCCGTAGAGGCCACTGCTGCATCGTGGCCTTTCTTCATTCCGATGGATGAAGCAATAGGTGGAAGGCCATCTATTGCACCTCCTGTTCTTATTGCTTTATCTACTCAGGATGAAGTTGCAGGCCCTTCAACTGAGACCTCACCTCCAGCTGTCAGGAAGAAGAGAAAGAGGAAAGGATGTGTTTTAGACTTCCTTGTGGCCGAGGCAGCCAGAGAGGAAGAAAGAGAGAAAGCTGCTGCTGAAAGAAGTGAGAGGTTTCTTTCTTTGTTTGGTGTGTTCTATTGGTTTTATTATGATTTGCTTATGATATTTTTATTTCACATCACAGCCATTCATGCTCTATTGCCCGGTTTCACAGACAAGGATTAAGACTAGTCCCAGACTAAAATGCATGTTCGAGCTGTCTTAACTGAAAATAAATTACACTGACATCTCTTTAAATGTGTCAGTGCCATTGTTTTGTCTCAAGATGCACACCAGTAATGTTTTTTTTTTTCTAATGCATTTTTATAAAAGCACCTTAAATATCCTATGAGACCCGGTGAGACCCTTGAGCAAGGCACCGTACCCCCAACTGCTCCCCGGGCGCCGCAGCAATGGCTGCCCACTGCTCCGGGTGTGTGTTCACGGTGTGTGTGTTCACTGCTGTGTGTGTGCACTTGGATGGGTTAAATGCAGAGCACAAATTCCGAGTATGGGTCACCATACTTGGCCACATGTCACTTCACTTTCTTTCTTCACTTTCACATTCTAACTTAACTAAGGCATAGTCCTGTCTTAAGCTAAGCCTTGTCTGTGAAACGGGGGTATATGTATTAATATATGAACTTTATTTTGCTAGTTGTGATATAAATAATTACAGCTGTGGAAAGTTAGGTTTCAGTACGCAGTGAGTTTTGTATAAACACAAATATAAAACCACCAGACAGAAATTACAATATAAACCAGCAACAATATTAATATTTGTAATAACACAGCAGTTTTGATGGATTATGAATAATTTATTTAGTAAAAAATAGACTTCTCCATGCAAGGAGGGAGTGAAAAGTAGGTATTTACATTATGAAGAGTTAAAGCTAAATGAAAGTTTCATGCTAAAGCAGGTAAAACATGTATTTATCTTTGTGAGGGTTTGTAATTAGAAGAATTGTTAACTTCTTCTAGAACTTCTACTTAACTTTTTCTAAAAATAATCATGTTCTTCTAGATGTGTGTATGGGTACAGACATCTGGGCAGCAACTGCACGACCGAGTGTCATGCCAGTAGTCTCCTGCTGATCAGCACAACCTTGTGGGGCTTCTTCAGGTTCCTCATGTGGAGTAACTGTGTCTCCTACACCCATGCAGAGATTATGCAACATGGTGCATGCAGCCACAACCTTGGGTGCAAATCTGTGATCCACTGGAAGTGATTGCAGGAAAATTGATCTCCATCTGGTCTTTGGCATGCCAAATGCCCTTTCAATGATGGAGCGTGCCCTGGCATGGTGGCTATTAAATCTTGCCTCAACAGGATTTCTCACTGGCTCTTTGTAAGGTGTTAGGATGGAAATGGGTTCTTGGATGCATGGATAGCCTCCATCCCCAAGAAGAAAATGTGTTGGTGGTGGGTAAAGGCCTCTTCTATACACATCGCAATTTTTTAACACCCTGGGATCCTGGACAGAACCGGGGTAACCCACAAAAACATCCAGAAACCTTCCAGTGTGATCACAGATTGCTTGTAGTATTATAGATGGGTACAGCTTCCGATTGTAATAGCATGGTGCCAACCCCTTTCCTGGTGCTTTTATTCGAATATGGCACCCATCTATTGCTCCAGCAGCTTTTCCCATTGCTGCATGTCACCCGAGCCTTTGAAACCCTTTTGAGATGTCATCTAACACAGCGGCCCTTGGCAAATTAATCTATTTTTGCAAATGCTGGAGCAGATGATTGCAAGTGAGTTTCACAGCTCTAAAACTGTGGTTTTGGGCACTCCAAAGGCACAGGACACAACCCTATAAGATGCCCCACTTGCTAGCCAGAACAGAAATATTAGAATTTCTATAGTTCTTCCCCATCCATGATGCCTGTCTTCATGCAGCAGCTGGATCAGCTCATTGAGGGACTGTCTCCTAAGACGGAAATGTCTTTTCATGTTACTTTCCACATCAAAGAAAGCACGCAGAACAGGTACAGTCCTGTTGATCTGAGCATATCTGTAAGGATTCTCCTATTAAAATAACAAATGTAAGTGTATAAGTAAGTTTGAAATTGTTGCATTTGTCTAACTATTTTTCTGATTAATTTTTTAAGATGCTGAAATATTACTTGATGAAATCCAGCTGCAGGTGCCAATGCCCTTCTGTTCCGTAAACGTCTCTTCCTTCTTCGTTCTCTTCTATTTCTGTTTCATTTAATGTAAACAAGACTCCCAGAAGAACTGCAGCAGCACATGCTTCTTCCATATTCCATGACCTGTGTGTCCTAATTAGAATGCCTAACATTTGCCACCAAAATGCAGTCATTACATTCAGGTGTAATAGCTCGTCAATCTGTATTGTCAATGTTGCTATAACCACCATACAAATATTAAGTTTTTAGATGAGAATTCATAAACACACACATTAAAATCCCATCTATTAATAATGTCAGTATACAGGTGCTGGTCATATAATTAGAATATCATCAAAAAGTTGATTTATTTCACTAATTCCATTCAAAAAGTGAAACTTGTATATTATATTAATTCATTACACACAGACTGATATATTTCAAATGTTTATTTCTTTTAATTTTGATGATTATAACTGACAACTAAAGAAAATACCAAATTCAGTATCTCAGAAAATTAGAATATTACTTAAGACCAATACAAAGAAAGGATTTTTAGAAATCTTGGCCAACTGAAAAGTATGAACATGAAAAGTATGAGCATGTATAGCACTCAATACTTAGTTGGGGCTCCTTTTGCCTGAATTACTGCAGCTATGCGGCGTGGCATGGAGTTGATCAGTCTGTGGCACTGCTCAGGTGTTAGGAGAGCCCAGGTTGTTCTGATAGTGGCCTTCAGCTCTTCTGCATTGTTGGGTCTGGCATATCGCATCTTCTTCACAATACCCCATAGATTTTCTAGGGTTAAGGTCAGGAGAGTTTGCTGGCCAATTAAGAACAGGGATACCATGCTCCTTAAACCAGGTACTGGTAGCTTTGGCACTGTGTGCAGGTGCCAAGTCCTGTTGGAAAATGAAATCTGCATCTCCATAAAGTTGGTCAGCAGCAGGAAGCATAAAGTACTCTAAAACTTCCTGGTATACGGCTGCGTTGACCTTGGACCTCAGAAAACACAGTGGACCAACACCAGCAGATGACATGGCACCCCAAACCATCACTGACTGTGGAAACTTTACACTGGACCTCAAGCAACGTGGATTGTGTGCCTCTCCTCTCTTCCTCCAGACTCTGGGACCCTGATTTCCAAAGGAAATGCAAAATTTACTTTCATCAGAGAACACAACTTTGGACCACTCAGCAGCAGTCCAGTCCTTTTTTTCTTTAGCCCATGCGAGACGCTTCTGACGCTGTCTGTTGTTCAAGAGTGGCTTGACACAAGGAATGCGACAGCTGAAACCCATGTCTTGCATACGTCTGTGCGTAGTGGTTCTTGAAGCACTGACTCCAGCTGCAGTCCACTCTTTGTGAATCTCCCCCACATTTTTGAATGGGTTTTGTTTCACAATCCTCTCAAGGGTGCGGTTATCCCTATTGCTTGTACACTTTTTTCTACCACATCTTTTTCTTCTCTATTAATGTGCTTGGACATAGAGCTCTGTGAACAGCCAGCCTCTTTTGCAATGACCTTTTGTGTCTTGCCCTCCTTGTGCAAGGTGTCAATGGTCGTCTGATTGTGTAGCCTACAGAACTAGAATGAGAGACCATTTAAAGGCCTTTGCAGGTGTTTTGAGTTAATTAGCTGATTAGAGTGTGGCACCAGGTGTCTTCAATATTGAACCTTTTCACAATATTCTAATCTTCTGAGATACTGAATTTGGGATTTTCCTTAGTTGTCAGTTATAATCATCAAAATTAAAAGAAATAAACATTTGAAATATATCAGTCCGTGTGTAATGAATGAATATAATATACAAGTTTCACTTTTTGAATGGAATTAGTGAAATAAATCAACTTTTTGATGATATTCTAATTATATGACCAGCACCTGTATGCAACAACATCTTTTATTACATTTGTATGTTTTCACATTTAATGATTGTACACAAGGACTCCATTTTCTTTTTATCTACACTCTAAAAACTGCTGGGTTAAATATGGACAAAACCAGGGATTGGGTTGTTTTCACCCAGCCATTTTTTTCAACCAATTTTGGATTTATTTTTTTAGCCAGCAATATAGTAATATAGTAAAAGGCGTGTTTTTGCTCACCCCCAAATAGGGGCAAATTTGTGGGGTATTTTAAGCTGAAACTTGACCAGACCAGAGACTTATATTACATCATGTGAAAGAGGGCATAATAGGTGCCTTTTAACCCAACCTGCTGGGTTTGTCTATATTTTACCCAGCTTGGGTTTTTTTAACCCAGCATTTTTTAGAGTGTATATGACTACCATGAGTGACCTCCTTTTCTGTTTTTAAAGGAATGATGATGCAATGAGAATCATCTGTGTGCACAAATGGACAGGTTGTAAATGTGTTTTATGGAGCTTCAAATAATAAAATGAATAACGTGCCATGCCATTCTTGTGGATTTCCATTATTACACAATAAGGCATGTTTAAAAATGTTACAGCAAGATTTCTTTCATCTTTACAAGAGACAAAGTATAATTTCACATTTATTACTGTTATTATTTATAATATGTAAATCCCTGCTCAAAATAAAACCAATATAATCCATCACAAACCTCATAATTTTGATTTATAATGGGAATTGTGTTGGTTTTAATGGAAACTGCAATGATCTCTGTGGGTTTTCCCTAATAAAGTGTTGGTGTGTATTGGTACAGACCAACAAATTATGGTGAATTGGTGGGAAATGACCTGGCTGATAGGAACCATTGAACACCAGTAGGCCTAGTGGGATAAGAGCCGAAAAGCATTATTATACAGGAATTTTGTTATGATTTGAATGGTATTTGCAATGGAAACCATTAGAATTTGTTTGACTTGTTCAACAGGGGCAATGCTAACAACAGTACTATTGAGCATACAGTAAGGTAAATATGTGGTGGCAAATGAAATGAATACATTAGGCCAATAAAACCAACAAATAAGTTTATTCAATATGCAAGACAAAATGCCCAGGTGAAAAAAATAATTTTTAATAGTAATTCATAGTAAATAATATAGTGTTTTTGAACCATACTATAGTAAAGTACTTGAATTAATTTGTTGTGGTAATTCTATAGTTGTTGTGGTAATATAACAATTATAGTATAATATAAACAAATTACGTTACCCAATACTGTACTAAGTTTTCTACAACTATAGGGTATATTGTACTACAATACACTACAGTTTACTGTAGTAAAAACTAAAGTATACTACAGTATTTATTACAGTTGATCAGTTTAATTAATATTACAGTATGCTGTAGCATTCATTAACAAAGTGTTGTAAATACTATAATATATACAGTATACTACAATTTACTATAGTATGGTTCAAAAACACTATAGTATTTACTATAAATTACTATATTATTTTTTCACCTGGGTGTGCATGAGAACAAAGAAATAATTTAGAACTACATGGCATGAATTATGCATAGGCAAAATGAATCCATTTAAAAGCAATTGCTTATGAAGTAATATCCATTGGCCTTGGTGCGATAAACCATAAATAAATAAATGAATAAATAATAAACGTTAAACAAAAGGCGCATCTTGCACAATCTACTTATCGTACAAAATGTGCGACGAAGGCGGCTCCTTGATTGTCTCGTTAAGATGACGCTGAAGTGTGTTCCAAAAAAACTGTTTTTTTCACCCCTACACCCTTAGAAGCTCTCACTCCGGAGGGTAAACCCTTTGAAGGGATTAGGGCATAGAGATGAGCCCTTCCGAATGGAACTCAGGGAAAATGTTCCCTTGCTGCCTAATATATCCCACCCACTAACAGGTGCCGTGATGAAGAGATAATCAGTGTTATTCCCTTCACCTGTCAGTGGTCATAATGTTATGCCTGATTGGTGTATATCTGAATGAAACAACTTCTCAAAAAGGAAAGAAATGTAAGGTGGGACATGATTTTGTCCACCGGGAATTGCATGTATCATTACAGTAGATCATTGTGGTTTGCTATTGCTGTGATCTTGTGTGAGTGACAGGTTGTCTTGCCCTCACCCCGAGAGACGTCATCAGAGAACAGAAGAGATAAAGTAGTATTTTAAAAATTAAAAAAAGTATTAAATATTGTGAATATTATTAAAGTGTTCATCTTGTTGTTACGCTGATTGCTTTGAAGGTCTACATTGTAATGGACACATCTAACAGAAGCATTAAGGTAATGTGTAGATTATAAAATAATTTCAGCTCAAATCATATGTCCATGTATTTAATAGCTTGTGTAAGGTGGAATAATGGTCATTATCTCAAAATAAATCCCTTATACAGGAGGTTTTGGTTGTGTTTAACCGCAGCTGAAGAACAGTAAATGATCTCCCCCCTTTGTCCATACTAAGACACAGCACTTTCTTTTTCTCCTCTTTCCTCTTCATCTGCATCACAGGTTGCCTGTTCCTGTAAAGGTTGCAGCTTAGGAAAGCTTAGTCTACTCTGTGAATGACCTTTGCTTTTAATATGAATATTTCTCTTTCATTATTACTATCGTATAGTAAAATCTATGCACATGATCGGGCACAATAGATCTCCTTTTCATTAGTGCAGTAAAATGCCAGCCAGGCAGTGTAAGGGACTTCCAGCTCTGCCAGATTCTCCGTCTGTCCTTGCTCCCTCAACCACCTCTTGACAATGAGAATTAATATGCGTACAGTTCTGCTGCTCTCTATTCTTGCTGGAGTTCAATAGGCAACTTTATCAGGGGGAACATTATTGAGAGCTTTGCCGAGAGCTTCTTCATCACACTCACATCTGAGCCTGCCCAACACTTGTCACTGTCAATCACAAGGTGATAATACACTGAAGATTTCCTCATTTGGTTTAATAAAATCTCCAGGCTTATTTGAACTGCAGTCATTATAGCAAATAATTGCTGCATTGAGGTGCTAGCCGGGCCATAGCCTAAGGGATAAGACAAGACTATTGCTGTGTGTGGGACTCGGTTGATGCTTTTTTCCCCTCCTCTTTCCTCTCCCCAGTTGTGCATATTCCAACAATGAATATTGCATCTGAATCCAGCTCTGGCTTTTCTTATTCAAACTAACATTGTTATTACTTATTATCTAGACGTGAAGTCATTCGTTCTGCCTGTTTTATGGCTTTTGCTGTCGTGGCATATTTCACTGGGGGGCTGCCAATTGCAATTTTTAACTGTCATTTAAACCAAATTGGAGATCAGAATAAGCAGGCCTTTGGTGTCTCAGAGGAGACACAGAGTGATGGAGAGGATGAGCACAGGATATTTTTCATCTGCAGTTTGAACACAATGGCCTACTGAGTGTATGCTTTTTAGGAAGTTTGGTACATTAATCAATACTAACAAACAAGGGACAAAACAATAACCCAGCCGCTCATTAGTTTTGCCTTTTCGCTTCAAACAACAGTCTCAGGAAGCAAAAATTTGTGCAAGGCTCCGGCAAAGCCTGCTGGAAATCCATTATTTCGAAGTCTTCTCGAGTTAACGTTCAAAAAGCATTTTAAACAGGTCTTCCTGCGCATGTTAAGGTCTAAATGGAAGCACAAAAAGACAAAATAACATCCAAGTGGATGCTGCACACTGGTGGTGGATGAGGAGAGACCCCTGATATGATTGTAAAGCGCTTTGGGTGTACAGTTGTACATAGGAAAGTGCTATATAAATGCCTCATTCATTCATTCATTCATTCATTCATTCATTCATTCATTCATTCATTCATCTATGTGCTGAATTTTTGCTCTGTTGACCTCTCTCTGTCAGACCTCATTATAGTTGAGCTCAGACATTACAACCCATGAGAGATAGTACAAATGTACCACAAATATTAAACTATTTCATAGCAGAACATATTAAAAATTCAGTGTTTACTTGTATTTACAATCTCAATGTTAAGCTGTCATTAAAAAGATCTGGTTGAAAAAATATTTTACCTGCTAGACAAAGCAAACTGTCATTTTTGTTAACATTATTAACACATCCAGGTGAGGTAGGCCAGAGGGTATTAGCATTTGAGTTTGAGAGCAATCACCTTTTTCATGTCCAACATTTACATTTTGGAAATGCCACTGGAATCCAGTCAAATTCATTCTGTCAGTGACCTTGTTTTGTTTACTGGCTGCATCAAGAAACCACAGGCCAAGTACTCGTATTAACAGACTGTGTTGAAAAACAAAATGGAATCAGATAATTGAACAATAATTAAGTCAATAATTAGCTTCCACTTTCAGTCCTGGACAATGTCATTTTCCTCAATTAGGTAAATCGGTGAAGCAGTAAATTACTTTTTTTTCTTTCCCCCCCCCTATGTGTTCCTCATAAATTTGCTATTATTTGGCATATCCTTCAAGAAATCAATCAATCAATCAATCAAGCAGGTACCATATTTAACAGTGCAATTACTCTAGAAGTAAGCAGTAAAAGTCATATGTTACTGTAGTAGGCCACCATGAACCTGACAGTCTTGATAATGACAGTACTACTTTTCAAAGTAAAAGCCCATGTGCCTATTCAGAGAGGATTAAATTAGGCAGTCATTTGGGGAGATTGTTGATTTACTCTAATTCTGAGTATTTGACTCCCTCTGTTGTCCTAAAGGAGGCATTGCAAAACCAGTCAAATCTCTTGCCAATGCCAATGTGCTGAAAAAGTATTTCCTTCTTTTCTTTATTCTAGAACCCTGGAAGTGGAAAAGTTCTTATTTTTAGTAAGATAACTAATAGGTTAAAACATTTCACCTGCAAACGACGAGTAAAAGCGCAGTGATATTTGAAGTATTGGTTTTATAAAAAAATAAAATAAAGAAAAATATTAGATATCCCTGTTATTATAACATGTAATTTATATTAAATTAATGGTTAACTTTAAAAGGTGCACTGAGGCTCGTAATAAATTGACCTCTTATTATGTATTATGAAGCTACCCATGAATCTGTTTTATAAATTCACATAAAAGCATGATTAAAAGGACCAATCCGAACATACTACATTGGTCTGACATGATAAACAGGGAAAAGCACCAATAGAATCTATCGCGAGTCTCTATAAGCCAATGACAGAACACGAATCCATTCCGTACCGTCAGTCAACAGGGAGGGTGAATACTACGTGTTTTAAAAACGTGTGAAATGTCCTGAGTTTAAGCACGGTAAGTATGTCGAAGTCCATTCTAATGTAGAAATGTTTATGAACGTTTAACAGAGATACGCCCATGTATATCATACTGTAAGATCTATTTTACAACTCGCGTCCATTAAATCGCTCAGCTCAAAACTTGAGGTGACAACACAGGAAGCAAGTATTTTGTCAGCTGATTTAAAACCAATTTCTCCATACACTTTGCGGCTGATGTCATTCCTAGACGATTTTCCATCTAAAGTGATCGGTATGTGCCAAATATTTTCTGGCTAAACGTTAACCTGGAGACATTTAACCTTGTGGATTGCTGTATTGAATGTTTGATAGGGTGAAGGGCTTGTCACTCACAATGAAAGCCAATCACCGTTCCTCAGTTGTGTTTATGTCCCGCCTTTTCCTGTCAAGTTAGTTAGAGGTGTGTTCGGTATTTGTCTGAGATTATTCGGATAACAGTGTCGTCGTTGATTTGGTTAACTCTGCAGAATTAAAAAGCAGTCTCAAATCAAACTATTTCACATCTGGACAAGTTACGGTGTAACATGTCTTCAACCAGGTGACATTATTTGTCGCAGGTAAGTGGGAACCCGTTAGTTAAGGAGGTTTTGCTAAATAAAGGCTAGTCTAGTCCAGTTACAAAATACCGTGTCAATAACTTAAACTCCGCTTTAAAAATCTTTGTTCTCACCTAGTGAACACTTTATCAAACGCTGAAGTGTACTTGTCACGAAACACAGCTGTCTGCAGTGGGTGTCAGGTAAAAATTAAGGCAATATAAAGGAATTTGTCTTATGTTATGAGGAGTCAGAGCTCTTGTTTCTAGTTGAGGCGGTTCTTCCAGTGTCCCAGGCGTTGACATGCCATGTTACTATTAAAATGTGACTCGCCTTGTTTATAATTTTATATGAATTATATAAAGAATGCTTATGTGTTAGGTTAATGTTTGTCTTTTAAAACCCTGCTAGATTTGGCTATTGGTGATAAATGAAATAAGTAAAAAATGTATTTAAAAAAACAATGAATAAAACATTGATTAAAGTAAATAAAAAATGTCAATGTCAATGGGAGTCAGTGGGTCATTTGTGTGAGGATGATCATTTTTGGGGGTCCATGGCATCTTAACGATCGAAAACCCCTGCATTATACTGTAGCGCACTGAAGTTCTCACTAGCAGGGAAAACAGCATGGTTATTGGGGATTGGACAGCATCAGGTTGCCCATTGTGTTTTCCAAATGTCCAGGCTCTCATCAGCACTTTTTCTTTCTCTCTCTCTCTCTCTTTTTCTTTCTTTCACAGCAAATTCTTCGAATGCCACCAAAAAGTGGAAAAGCATTCACCTATCAAGAGCTCAATGAGTAATGAACCCATTCTGGAGCATGTCGACAAACGCTGGTCGTAAGGTAAAGTATGTCTGTATAGGCTTTAAATTGAAGCCTGAACCTGGCTCATAGCCAGAAAGAAAGTTTGACCTGATGATCCTACACGACCAGTGCTGTTAAATTTGAAGCCTGAACCTGACCCGAACCTGAAAAATGCTTTCTAATAAAAAGTTACTTTTTGTAATATGCTGTATTTCAGAATTGCATGCAACATTCACTATAGTAAAATGTAAACAAATACAGTTTCATCAAGGCACTACAGCCTCTGCTGTAGAGTAGCCTACCTGTCTTGCTATCATAAAATATGCGGGTAACCGCTGACCTCTTTATTAGTTGTACCGCCAAGATAATAATTATTTCGCAGTGCATCAATTGCCACCGTAATAAGTTCTCCCTCATTGTGCGTCATGCCGTCTGCCGTTTTGTGACCGAGAGAGTGCACAAGCGAGAGCACCTGCACGAAACAAGTTGCGTTAAAATGATGGTCGGGTAGCAGACCTCTAGGTAGTTCACCTATGTCTGCTTGTAAACACCTTTGACCTCTTTGTCCTATCAGTTATTTGTGGCNGTAGCCTACCTGTCTTGCTATCATAAAATATGCGGGTAACCGCTGACCTCTTTATTAGTTGTACCGCCAAGATAATAATTATTTCGCAGTGCATCAATTGCCACCGTAATAAGTTCTCCCTCATTGTGCGTCATGCCGTCTGAACTGCCTGACATTGTAATGCAGCATATCCCAATGTCTTTTACCTGAAGTCTAAGTGCAGACACTAACAGGAATGGACTGGTTTACAACAGGTGACTTCAATAAGGAACTCACGTGGGAGGCTCAGGGTTTAAAGGTGATTTCGCACAGATCAGCCTCTCTAAAGTCACAAGCTTTTGTGGTGGAGGAGGACAATTTTCCTAAAGAATGATAGAGGCTAGTGACTCATTATTCTAGAATCACACTGATTTGCTTTGAAGTTATGGTTGTTTTAAACTTTTGCTGAAGTCTGATAATTGCAGTGAGTAAGCTAATGCTTTTGACTTAGAAAATAAGGAACAGTTTATTCTTTGCAGACTACAAATGTGTTCTTTCGTCCTGACTTTGGTGTGGCGTGCCATCGCAGCTGTCATAAAGACGTTAAATTCAGCTGTTTCTTAGTAGATGCTGACTCATGACCCAACTGCTCTCTCTCATTGATTTATGGTAGACATTTAGACTAGCTGTTTGAATTTTTTTTAAGAGGTGTATTTGACTGTATTCTGTGATTTACTCAGCTGTTTTTCGTTGTCGTTGGCTTTATTAGAGGCTATGTGCTGAATAGCTGAATCCGTTTGCTGTGTTAGTTATTCTTTTCATTAAGCCCCAGGCCTCTACTGCTTGTGAACTTCTGGTGTCTTGATATTTGCCTTCGTCTCTTAAGTTATAGTGAGGCCCAGATGGAGTCTGCAGGGTTTTTTCTCTCTGTGCTAAGAGAAATTCTGCATAATGGATTTAAAAAAGGTAAAATGTATTAGGTGGGTCTAACAGTGCTAGATATTTATTGGTAGATAAATAAACGCATAATTATTAAGAAAAACATGTAGGCCTATAAAGTTCTGTGATGTGGATTTATAATGTGTTTAGCATGACTTGTCAAGATCACATTTCGCTCAAATTCAAAAGAAAAAAAAAAGTGATATTCAGATGTTTTTGTGTGTGTAAATTTCATTCTCTGATTCTAGTAACTGTTTTACAGTTTGTTTGTTTTTTTTTTAAAAAAGAAACTTTTTATCCTAGGAGTATGACTGCCTGTTTCATTAACTAACTAGAACATTTACTGCAGTGAAAATGAATTTTTTGAAGAAATGGTCCTGACCAATATTAGGCAGGTTGAGTACTAGTCATTGATTTGGCCCTGGGAATTCCAAATGTTTAAAACATTATTAACTATTGCAAACAAAAGGAAAGATAAACAAAACTATTAAATAAGCGTCATTTGTTCATGCATGTGTGTGTAGAGATCTGACGGTGAAGAGCAGAGTGGTCCAGGGGAGCAGAGAGCCAGTCCAGCTCGTCCTTCGTTTAGTAAGAAACAGCTTCCCTCCATCCCGAAGAATGCCATCCCCATCACTAAAGCTGCTTCTCCGGCCTCCTCTACACAATCTGCCAATGGCACCCATGCCTCGTACGGCCCTTTCTACCTGGAGTACTCGCTTCTCGCTGAGTTGTGAGTGATGCTGTGTTCTTATTTTTTTGGCTCTCATTGGTAATTGTACAGGAGAAATTTAGCACACCACAGCTTCATAAATATAAAAATAATTTATTGTATTTGAAATACCTGTCAAAAGTTTGGAAACATTTCTTTCAAAAACATTTTTAAAAAATTGTAGTCTCATCAAGGCTGCATTTACTTAAAGGTGCCCTAGATTCAAAAATTGAATTTACCTCGGCATAGTTAAATAACAAGAGTTCAGTACATGGAAAAGACATACAGTGAGTCTCAAACTCCATTGTTTCCTCCTTCTTATATAAATCTCATTTGTTTAAAAGACCTCCGAAGAACAGGCGAATCTCAACATAACACCGACTGTTACGTAACAGTCGGGGTGTACGCCCCCAATATTTGCATATGCCAGCCCATGTTCCCAACATTATGAAAGGCATTAGACAAGGGCAGAACGTCTGGATGTGCAAAGCTGAATCAGCAGACTAGGTAAGCAAGCAAGGACAATTGCAAAAAATGGCAGATGGAGCAATAATAACTGAAATGATTCATGATAACATGATATTTTTAGTGATATTTGTAAATTAACATCCAAATAAATACTTTACTCACATAATTCGAAGCATGCATACAGCATGCATGATGAACATCTTGTAAAGATCCATTTGAGGGTTATATTAGCTGTGTGAACTTTGTAAATGCGCTGTAATATAGTCGAGAGCTCGTTTGGCAGGGAGCACGCGATTTAAAGGGGCAGCGCCGAGTGTAAATCAGTGCATTGTTAATGATGCCCCAAAATAGGCAGTTAAAAAAATGTATTTAAAAAAATCTATGTGGTATTTTGAGCTGAAACTTCACAGACACATTCAGGAGACACCTTAGACTTATATTACATCTTGTGGAAAAGCATTCTTGGGCACCTTTAATCAAATAAAGTAAAAACAGTAATATTGTGAAATATTACAATTTAATTTTCTATTTAATACATTTAAAAATGCAATCTATTTTTATGATGACAAAGCTGAATTTTATTAAAAAATTAACGTTTTTTGTGGAAAGTTACCATTCAAACATTTGTAGTAAAAAAAAATAAAAAATTCATAGTTTTATTCATCAAGGATGTGTTAAATGAATCAAAAGTGATAAAGACATTTTTAATGTTACAAAAGGTGTTTTTATTGTTTCTATTTAATAAATGCTTTAATAAATGCAAATAAATGCTGTTAATTGAACTTTCTATTCATCAAAGAGTCCTAATAAAATATCACCATTCCACAAAAATGTTCAGAAGCCCAACTGTTTTCATCATTGATAAAAAAATAAGACATTTTTCTTGAGCACCAAATCAGCATATTACAATGATTTCTGAAGGATCATGTGACACTGAAAGCTGGAGTAATGATGCTGAAAATTCACCTTTGCCATCACAGGAATACATTTCATTTTAAAATATATTCAAATAGAAAACAGCTTTTATTATTCGTAATAATATTTTGCTATGTAACTGTTTTAACTGTATTTTTAATTAAACCCTTATTGAGGTTTTTGCCTGCTGGATGTACACACTTTTTGTCTAATTCCAATTCCACAGGCTTCCACTAGGTTTTGGGCAGTAATAGTTGTGACTTCTTAGTAGTGTTTATTAAATGAAGCTGTGACTATAAAATATACCAAAACATACCTGAGATAGAATAGGATTTTATGTTTATATAACTCATTTATTTAAGAATATGCATCACATCTGTTATTCACATGTTATTCGGATTTTCTCTGGAGTTGTGTAGCACCATCTTTAGGTTATGCAGTATTTTTTTGAGCTGTATGCTTGAAATGGACAATTATGACCATGTCTCTGTTGCAGCACATTGGTGATCAAGCAGAAGCTCCCTGGTATCTATGTACAGCCTTCATACAGATCAGCACTGAGTAAGAATGTCTTCCTCCACTCTCACACAGAATATTCTTATGCTGCATTCCATTCAACTCCAAAAGAATTTCCAACTTCCGGTTTGGAAAAGTGCAACAGAATGTGCGGTTGATTAACTTCTACTTGGAAACTTGTGTGGAATTCTACACTATGTCAGGATGAGAATTGATTGTCATGTGAATATGCTGGCATGATTAATGATAAATGCACAAATTCAAGGAAATAAAATGCAATATGTTCTCACACATGAAAAACAAACTTGTTTTTGAATGGAATGCAACGTTAGTCATTGTGTGTTTTTATTGCAGTTTTTGCATTAAATGGATAATTTGTGAAATGATCGGTGTTCAATTACTGAGCTGAAGAGTTAAATTGATTGCTGTATTGCTGTTTGGCTCTGTCATGTATACATCAATGTCTTTTATTTGTTGCAGTGTGGTTTGGAGTGATTTTCATTCGACATGGCTTGTACCAAGACGGCGTGTTTAAGTTCACCGTCTACATACCTGATAACTACCCAGATGGAGACTGTCCTGTAAGTATACTGTAGTATACACTTTACACTCATCTTTCCACTGAATTTTGTGCTGTAACATGACCAGGGTACTGCTACTTGTTCATTCTATCCATGACTTGCTGTGATGTAGAGATGAAATGGTATGAACATTCCATATCCCGGTTATAGTGAATTTATCACTGATGTCAATATTATCACAGTATTGTTAAATGAGCTGGAAATGTTTAAAATGTACTGATACACAGTGAAATAATTTCACCAAGTTTTATATAAAATTTGACACACAGCAAATAAAATTAGCAGCACTATGCAACTATTTTTTGATTAGATAAACATTAAAATAATAACTTTAACAATGACTGTTAGATTTTAAATTTAACATAACATGTTAACATGTTCTACATGTAACATGTACTACATGTACAACACTTTTGAATAAAGTTTTGACAAAAAAGTTTTATAAAATGATAAACCTTACATTTCATCCTTTAAACCATATTTTAAGAAAAGAGATGATAAATGAGTCAAAATAATAAATTGTTATAGGCATTTCATCTTCTGTGTGAATAATTCTAGATATCTGTGCAGTAATTGGCCAACGTTTTGTAGAGAAATGAAAACCGGTCGCACCTCAACAATTATTTGCACTCGCACACATGCTTCCAAATATTTTATATATATGTTGCACCGATTAAATTTCGGGTGCACCTGATCAAAATAGTTGCAATTTCGAGCATTGCTGTAACTGTATGATGTGATGACATCAGGGTGTGTCTAGGAACAGAACATTACTGTGAACCGGTTCAAGGAATGAAAACAAAAACTGGAAACAAACACAATTTTTACAGGAACATAAACAAAAACAAAATCAAGTTTAATTGTTCTGAACAGAAATGCCTATTTGAAATTACAATTAAAGGTGATACAGAGGATCTTTTCTTCGACTGAGAAACCAAAGACTGTTAGTGAGTTTTTGAAATGAGCGCATGCATAAGAACAACCCCCCCTCCTTCACAGCTCATTTCGAAGGAACGCCTCCCAAAACTTGTGCACGAGTATTGGAACACGAGTGTTTGTTTACCACCGGCATTCGCTGTGTCGTGTTAGTGGATACATTATGTCGGACTCACCGCAGGTAACTCATAATCTGCAGTTGTTACTCCTGTCTCCTGACAAAAACATTGCATGCGGCGCCTGTGGAGTGTGGGAAGTTACTGGAGCGCGCAGCCGCGCACATCTCTCACAAGGAACGTAATGGCAGTGATTGACAAGCCAGAGGGCCAATCGTTTATGCGATGATCGCGTAAACGATCGGCTGATGTTTTTAAGACCCTACCTCGTGCACAGATGATGTATATTAATATTATTCCTTTCAGTGCACCTAATAAATAGTCTTTTATCAGTTAGTAAAGACAGTTTGAAGTAATATTGCAAAAATGTATAAAACAAAACATCCTCTTTAGCACCTTTAACCGCTACTACTTCTTTTTTCAAAAGTATTTTGGCTTTGTATGGTAAGACTTGCATGTGTCATTTTATATTATTAACATTATACAAAAATCAGCCACCCTATTGTGGTAAAAATCCATCCACTCTGTTATTTTCCCTTTAAATTTGTTTCTCAAAATGAGCCATTCAGGAATGTACTCCAATGTGACTTCACATTGGAAAAGGCCCCACCCATGACTGGCAACAAAATCTGCCCTGTTAGCCTAGCTCCTCCCCTGATGTATTTGTACACAAGTCTGTCATGTTTATCTCCTCGCCAGAGCATTTAACAGCAGCATTCGAGTAAAAAATGTATTCTTATTGAAGCTACTAAAGTTATTCAGTCAAGAGCAGTGAGTGATTTTCTGTTTTTCTTTTGTTGTTTGGTTCATATTAACAGCATATACAGCAGTAGGTACTGTATATTACGCTGCTGTCACTTTAATACACAGATCTAATGTACACGGGATTTCTTTCCCCACTGTTAACGTTCACAGACATTGACATAACTAATTGTGTTTGTGAACTTTGTGTTTTTGACAGTTTAAGTGCAATACCACATGAAAGAGAACTTGGTTTAATACTCATGTGACGTGCTGTCTGACAGCCAGCTTTCTGTGCGCTTGCTTCAGATGTGTGCGCTCAGAAAACCATATATCAGAAATTTAAACTGCAATGGCTTTAAAATGCATGCAAATAAGTAACTTTCATGAGGACGAAGAACTGCAATGTCCCATGAGCTTGACAGCGATAGAGATTATTATCAAAACCAAATAGATGTTTTGTTAGTTTTTGGCAGAGTATCCAAGGCATGAGCTGTAAAGGCACAGCACTATTCCGGATAGGGTGGCCAGGGGAAGCAGCTCATTTACATTTAAAAATACATGCATGAAAACAGCATGTTTTTTGCTTCTACTCAAAAATGGGTGTTTACAACATGGTATAATGACCTATTTTGAGCTGAAAATTCACAGACATATTCTGGGGACACCTGAGACTTATTACATCTTGTAAAAAGGGGCATAATAGATCCCCTTTAGTACATTTGGTCAGTCTTGTGTTATAAAAGATGAAGTGCTATGCACAGGCTGTATTGCATATGACTAGATGGCAAATACCAGACTAAGACTCTCTTTTCCGCTCCTCAAATACATAAAACATTAGCCTTTACAAACGTTGTGTTTCTTGAGAAAAGAAAACGCTTTACTTGTTGAAAGAACAAAATGTGTGCAGCACTTTATTCAAGATTGAGCCAGTTGGAGCTACTGTATGAGGTTTTCCCAACAGTTTGAGGATCCACTGGATTCCCCCCCACCCCATTTTTAATCCCTGTTTGGAACATTATCAAGTCAGCCGAGGTGTTCATTTTATTACATTTGAATTACTTGCTCACCGAGTTTATTTGCTTATTTTTAAATTTCCAGGTCTGAAAATCTCACAGACAGGAATAAATACTTAAGTCATGGAAAGTCTGTTGAATATCACCAATTATAGTTAATCAGTAATCGTGAATGTCTGGAATAAAAGATCAAAATTAATTGTTCAAAAGGTTTTGAAACCATTTGGAAGTTTTCACTGTGGCCATATCTATTTGTCCTCTCAGTTTGCAGTCATCAGAAGAACTGATATGTTTTTCTTTTCTGTTGCATTTATGCGTGTTCTTTCAGAGGGTGGTTTTTGACACCCCAGTTTTCCACCCCTTAGTGGACCCGGTCTCTGGCGAGCTAGATGTGAGGAGAGCTTTCACCAAATGGAGGTCTGTTTAAAAAGAAATAAATTGAATTGTCATTCAATAAAAATTTTAAAAGTACTTTATTGGCATGATTTTGTTTACATACAATATTCCCAAAGCATTATAAACAAAAGAAGTAATGACAAGAAAAAGACAAAAAAATATACAGTATAGCAATCAAAAATTTATAAAAAAAGGTGCCAAGTAATGAATAAAAATAAGATGAAAAATATTATTTATAGAGACATTGTATCCTTTTTGCCTCCCTGGAGTTGTCATAATCTAAAGGGGCTCAAGGTTATTTTGGCAATATTTTGTGACTCTGGGAAAAGGTTTTTATTTATTTATATTTATCTGATTTTGCAGACGAAACCACAACCATATCTGGCAGGTCCTTATGTATGCCCGCACAATCTTCTATAAGATCAACACCATGGATCCGCTCAACCCAGAGGCTGCTGTGCTGTGAGTAGTGGATTCAATATCATTTCATAGCCACCACAGTTTGAACTCTTCCAGCACTAACACTTGTGACAGTCACTAGATAAGAGTGTCAGCCACCGAATTTGCTTCTGCTTTACAGTGAAGTAACCACAATCTCTTTCTATCTCATGTTTTGGCATTGCCTGTGTTAGTCTGAGCTTATTTTGACTTCCTGTGCATCTGAAGACATATGGTGCTTACAAGTGTAGTCCAACCCCAGGCTTGGCTTCACACATCAAGATGAAAGCTTGTTTAGCTCCCCCCCCCACATTCATTTCCTCTTAGCCGTGGCTCCCAGTATTTAAGAGCTTGTTTTGAAGTCCTGTACACTTGACTGCTTTTGCTTACTAATATCAGTGCTGTCTGTGCAGGTATGACAAAGACATCCAGCTCTTCAAAAGCAAGGTGGTAGACAGTGTCAAGCTATGCAATAGTCACCTGTTCGATCAGCCCAAGATCGATGACCCTTATGCAATAAGGCAAGTACGAAACAATAACGATGTTGTATTGTGGAGTTTTCCTCCACAATTATGGTCTCTTAGGCTATGTTTACACTGGCACAAAAAGGTGTTTGTTTTTGTTCTGTTACTTTTTTAATATCTGACACAGATTGGATATTGTTGCGCACATGTGTAAACAGAAATCTGCATGTGATATTTTACATCCATTCAGAGCCACTATCAAATGTGGTTATAGATGCATATCTAATATCTGGACATCTGAGGCCTGTTGCATGAAGTTAGTTGAACAAACTCTTGAGTTTCAGAGTATCCATGTAAATCCAATCTGGTTTAGATCAGGTTCAACGTGCTCACAACGCTCAGTATAAATGTTCTTTGTTATCTCAAGTTTAATCCAGAGTTTGCGATTAACACTAAAGCGCGTGCACCTGAAAGTGAGACAGTGAGGCAAACAGACAATCACACGGAACATGGAGAGCGTCAGTTTGATGCACTTCTAATAGGAGAGCTGGCACAATTCACTTCTCTGCTTAAGATTAAGAGATCATTATGAAAAAATATCATGAAATTAAATGCATTTGCTAGGCAGGAATAGTTTAAAGAAAAGTTTAAGGCGGCTGAAAGAAAACATCTATATCAATGCAAGTGAATCAAACAAATAGGTCTTATTTATATAGTTTTTAAAAGATTGTGTGTATA
>RJVU01042553.1:2424685-2488679 GCA_003731715.1 Anabarilius grahami
TAATAAGTACTCTAATAATAAATGATCAATTTAAATAAACTGCCCGTGGGAAGAATGAACATGTAAGAATCCGTCCATTCTTGATTAAAAGCTCTGTTTTCGCTGTCTACTTTTCTCTTTTTTGAGAACGCCATGTGAAACGTTGTCTCTCATTCGTCTCGTCTCGTCGTCTCTCCCTGTGTGTGTGTGTGTGTGTGTGTGCGTCTCTCTCGCTGTCTGACTCGAGTAGTATCACATGACATGATTTACAACGCATGCTATTGGTCTGTGAGTTTCCTGGGCCGCGCTAAACCAGTACCATAGATGCTAGAAAAGCTGCGCGGGTTAAAATAGAAAGACTCCGACAAAAGTCAATAATTTATGGGTTATTGGTCCGGGTCCGGATAGAACGGCGGCTGGGTCCGGATCCGGACCGCGGTCCGCCTATTAGTGACCTCTGCCCTAGACCTATGCAGGTCATCTGACATTTCATACAGTTGACTGATGACGAATATGATGGAGGGCAACAACTCACTGCGCAGTTAAAATATCCTTAAAATTTGAGATATGGAGCAAAAATGCCCCTGTATGAGTTTCTGTCTCATGTTTACATCATATGATATAGTTAAGCTGTATCACACAAGTAACAAGTGCAATATCACGAGTACTGTTTTTCTGTCCAGGATAGCACGAGTGCAGATGTGATAGGCTGCTGATTTTATACAACAGTTCAATAAAGCAGAAGTTAATACTGTTATTTTAGACACAGTATTGTCTGTTTTTAAAGGGGGAGTGGCTTTATTGCATCAGATAAATGTCACTTTACTCACAGCTGACTGGCCCAGTTTTGGTCTGCGATCTCTAACCCAAAATGAAACCTGCTTCGAAGCAACAAACCACAAACCTGTATCTAAATTGGAACTCCAAACTACCATGGCGAAGGACAAAGCAGGGCTTTTCTTTTTTGTATTATGAAGCCAGCGAGTCTGTATGCGCTCGTAAAAACTCAGAGCTTCTTTTGATATTGCGCGCACACGCAGAAACATTAATAAGCAAAGAAACTTGTGAGGCACAGGACCATGAATTTTTAAAAATAAAATGGCTTTGCTTCTGAAAGCTAAATTCTATTTTTCAGCAACAAGGTGATTAAACTCACAGCTTCACTATATAGATGCACTGCAAAGACAGGTATTTCACAATCGCAGTCTCTTTCTTGAATTCATTGAAATATTAATGTAATCTTACTGTGCTATACTTTATTTCACTTCTGAATTCCATGTCTAACGACCCTTAGAAAAATAAAAATATCTGTAGGTTTTCATTAGTTATCAATTTTACGCTTCAAACACCGCTGACCACTTTAACTTGTCCATGCTGGCAAGTGATCATGGTATAATCACATCTGGGATAATCACATCTGGTGTACTTTTAACTCAAAGAACCACCGGATGTGAATTATACAGTTTTTATATACAGACATATAAAACATGGGAAAATGAAAGCGATCACCACCAAAGGAATTGTTCTACTTTGGGCAGGGATTCATGAAAAAGCAGATATCAAAAACGGGTCATGTCTTGAGTGAGTGTAAAAAGGTGAGACGAAAAAATCAGATATAGTCAAAAGATCTATGGATTAAGCCTTGCAGTATAAACACGGCCTTAAAGGGATATTTCACCCAAAAATGAAAATTACCATATGATTTACTCGCCATCCTAGGTGTATATGACTTTCTTCTTTCAGACGAATACGATCGGAGTTATACTAAATAATGTCCTGGCTCTCCTAAGCTGTATAATGGCAGTGAATAGAGGATGAGATTTTGAAGCCCAAAAAAGTGCAACCAAAAACGACCTCACGTTGTGTCAACCGCTTTTACACACTGCCTCTGAAACTTTCGTCCGTCATTAGCAAGCATTTTGAGGTGTTTTGACAATTCAGAGCCACCATACAAGCGAATGCCAAAATCCAGAATGGCGTCTGACAAGTTGGATCCACTTCATCTCGCAGCACAAATCACTGTATGACAAACAAAGTGCAGAATACAAGAAGACCATATATAAAGACAGATTGTGGATCAATTGGTTTGCAGAAATTGGTGATCTTCTTTTTAATATGTGATTCCAGTATCGCTAGTAAAGCATCAAACTGATCCACTGACATCCTGAAGAAAACTTTGACTCCTGCAGCTCCTTGATAAAGAAGTGGAACTCTCCTTCCTCTCTATGCAATCTCAGGATTGGATTCCTCTTTCTTTTTATCTTTTTAAGAAGAGAGAGGACAACAAAATCATCCTCTTTGCTTGAAGACTCCATTTTGTATTGTTTTGTGAATTTTTTTCACAACGGATTAATATGCATCGGACTCAGCGTGCAAGGTTTCTGTGCGTGACAAATTTTTAGGATGACGAATACGAAAAAATGCATACGAAAAGGTCTTCGCACACTGAGTCAGAAATTTACTGTTTAAAGCTTGAAGTCATGTGAAAATGAAACCAGGAGTTTGTGTTGTTCAGTGTTGAGCCATCAGACTGGACTTTGGCTCATTTGTTTATCTTTATCAAATGGTTGTTTTCTCTCTGCAGCTTCTCTCCGTGGAATCCAGCGGTGCATGAAGAGGCAAAAGAGAAGATGTTTGCACATAAAGTGAGTGTGTGACGCTCCCCTGACTGCTCCCCACAACCAAGTAAAAGCTGGCTTCTTCCTGGTATCTGATGCATGCCTCATTTTAAAGCATGAGCTTGTGTGTGTGTGTGTGTGTGTGTGTGTGTGTGTGTGTGGAACACTGTTTCCGTTCCTATATCCTGTTGTCTTTTTCTGCTCTATGTACTTGTGGGTTGGTTAAAATGTGAATTATTGTGAATATGAATTGCACCCTTTGTGTTTGTGACCAATGGCCTTCTCTTGTTGTAGCGGCTGCCAGAAGATTATAACAAAGGACTGCCGGTGTCTGGGCTGTCTTGGGTGAAGCCTGGTTCCACTCAGCCTTTCAGCAAAGAGGACAACCCCCTTCAGACGTGAAACTTCAGTGTTTCTGTCTGTCCACCAGGAGGGGCGCTATGCTACTGTGGTTGCGCCGAACCACATGTATAGAGTTCTGATGCAGTTCTATGAACTTCATCTTCATTCGCAAAACCCTTGCTCAGCTTTAAAAGAAAATCATTTTAAACTGCTATAATAGCTTCAGAACTATAGACATGTTCCCGGTATAGATCTAAAGACCCCACTCACTCGCTCATTTCAATGCTGAGGCTTGAATGCACAGATGGCACCGAGATGGTTCTAGTCAATAATGTTACTTGCACATGTTTTCAGGCACAACAAACCACCTCACGTATTTGTGTAGGTCATGCTCTTCTAAATGACAAACTTGGTTTTCTAACAAATAATTTGATAGATTTGATACATTTTCCTTTGGTTTTCCTTTCCCTACAAACTTGGTTAATAGTTTTAATGTCAAACATAATTTAGCAGACTGGGACATGCGTTTTTGCGCCTTGATGTATTGGGTTGAGGTTTTTTTTTGTGTGTGTATGTAATATCCTGTGTATGAAATGGTTTTAATGTAAAATACAGAGCAGGACAAATACTATTTAGTAAGACACTAAGTTAATCCTTATTGTTCAGTAATGTAATTCACTTTTATTCTGTCCTAATGGTTTGATCTAAATGGGTTTGATGTGTAAATAGTGGAGAAGTTCAATTAAATGAATGGCCTCTATAACGGAGTCCATAGCTCTCATTTATTTATCTAGAAATTTACGATGGTTGAAATTTTAGAGTTTTTGTTTTACAATGCTTTTTTTTATTGTCTATTTTGGGCAGTTTCAGTAAGAATACTGATGTTAGCTCAGCTGTGCAAGTATCATAATTTTTTTTTATCTGTTAAAAGCAAATAAATACATAAAGAATTAAACTGGTCTGATACTGTATTTAGTGGCGATAAATTTCAATTTCAGTGTTGATATTTACAATAAAATGTTTTCTACGTTTATAGAGATTACATTATAAATCAATAGAATAATATAATTTAGTTTTTCATGCGCACACTGATCAGATGTGCTGCTTGTGTGGCATTTTGTGTAGATATCACTTTTAAGAAAACGTATGTGTGTATATATATATATATATATATACACAGCACACACGTGTATTTATATATATATATATATAATGAACTGTGGTACCTGAAACTCTCCGCATTTTTAATATCGTTCTGTGATATTAAATTGGCGCTCGGTAAAACGAGTCATTTTGATTATACACCTTTTGCATTTGACATGCTCCACTTTCTGCTTTATTTGTCATGTCAGTGTTTACAAGAAGCAGTTCCCAAAAGATCCGCCAGAGGTGATCAAATATCACAGGCACCGACAGCAACTTTACTCCACTTCTCTCCTCCCACTGCTTCCACTACCATAGGCTGATTCACAATCAATGTAAAACCATCGCTGATTCGCTGACGTCCCGGCACGGCCATCTTGTTTGTTCAACTCTCTAACTTCATGTTTGCGTACGGCACAATTATGTTTCAGATTACGAGTAACATTGTAAGGACGTGATATTAGTCTTTGCTAAAACTCAACCTGAGGACTCAAACGGGCGTTCCAGTTATTCCAAAGAAATGAGTTCAACCTAAACCAATCACAGAGGACTTAACACATATGCAAATGAACGTTTTATCATCATCCTACGTCAGCAGCACTGGAACCGCTGAGGTCGCCCAGCCGCGATATTAACTACGCCAAAACTTCGCTATTTTATTCCTCCGTAAATGATCGCGCTGTCACCGCAGGATTTGGCTTCTTTTGGGTAAGTTCGTTTGTGTGTTTCCTCTCCTAGGCTAAAGATAATGTAGATGGTTATAGAGTGCGACAGTGCTGAAACTCAGGTGGCTGTCAGTCCTGATGAGAGAGAGAGAGAGAGAGAGAGAGAGAGAGAGACCGTGACGTCCAGCTGCCTGAAGGGAATCCCAGCCTGGATGAAACACTCGTAGCACCTGAACTTAGGTAGACTGTCACGATATGAGCTCCACGTGAAAAGCACGACACGGACAGGCAGCACCGTGTTTTCAGCAAACGGTGGTTCTGAACTAACAGCGACCGAGCGCACTCCAGAAAGTAGACCAAATTGCTGTCTCCGGACGAACGTACCAGGAAAATACAGTTTGTATTTCAAGGGATTATCATGTTCCGTCGCTGTCTTGACAAGCGTGAAGAGGACACACGTTTAAAGTTGGAAATGCTGTGGTGGCAAGGCTGAAACGCGCGTTCCAGGTGATGTTTTGGATCGTACACTGATTTCAGATCTGTGTAGTTTCATACAGGTAATCTGCGAAGACAGGGGTTGGAGAATAGGCCATTGGAAGATAATATTAACTAATATTAAGCGGTTTCTGACCTACACGCAAAGTACTGTATAGTGGGATTCACTTTGGACAGCTTTGAAAAGTGAAACCCATTCAAAATATATTTTGATTAATTTGTAGGCCTACTGGAGTAAAGATTTAATCATGGCTGTGATCAGCCTTCAAGTGAATTTTGATATTGATGATTGATTTGATTTTATTATTTGATTTTTTTGATGATGATGCCAACTTGCTAACAGCAACCTGTGTTAGAGATGGATGGTTCATTTTGAACTTATAAAAAGAAATTGTTTATGAATTCAAATTCTCAAATACTGACTGGTTTTGTAATGGCATCTAATTGAAATTGCATCTAATTGTAAAAAACAAAAAGCTATTAATTGGAGTTATAATAACAGCGTTTTTTTAAATAAAGAAAAAAATGCACACAAATAGCATTAATTTTAATTAAAACGTGTTACAACTTTATATTCTTTAAATTAGAATGATTTCTTTTTTGTTTATTGGACATTTAGAGCTCAGTTAGATAGCCTATATTTCTCTCCAACAGTGTGTTTGTTTCTGCCACATGCTTATAGTCTGTATAACTCGCCTTATTTATAGAGGCAGCGAGATCAAAGTCTGCAAATATTCATTATTATTTTCAGCTCTATCACAGACATATCTGGTAAATATGATTGTGTGTGGTTTAGTACTGCCCATAGTTTTGAACCAGAGACTTCACTAGTACAGGCTAGTAAAAGCTAGTGAAATCTGAACAAAGATGATGCTGGCACACTGGGGTGTTGTGCATTAAGTTACAACTTAGTCTTGATGTAAAGGGGCACTAAGTAACAACTTCCGCTCTACTAAACATCTTTGCGTTGCACCGTTAAACTTGAAGCGCAACTCTATGTATAAATGGAATATTTACAGAAGGGTATAATAATTATATGATTATTATACCCCTAATCAATTACACATGAGCAATTTTCTTCATTCTTGTAATCTTCTGCAGAAGATAGAAACTCTTGGTGATTCTCTCGCGAGAATTGAATCGCAGTTTCTCTATGTTTCAAGGCATGTGATTGGCTGTTAGCTATTGATGTCACACTTTCATGTGCATGCGCTCAAAGCCTGAGTTGACAGAGAAAGTTGATGATCAGCGTCATGATACCAACAAAGCCTGATTGAATTGCTTTGGTTTTGTCGACTTGAAACTAATCCTGTAACCCTGAGTTTGTTCAACTATCATCATGGTACGGGCCCCTGGAGTAACAGTTGGAATAAAATAGTATACTGACTGAACTGCATCAAAAAGCTTACATGTATATGATAATGCTGACATTAACACTTACTTGCAAGCGAGAGAACATTATTGGCATAAATGACTGTTTTAGTGGTTCTTCAACACGAACCCGTCTTAAACAGTACACCTCTGTGTGCATTGGTCCCTGTTGTGCATATCGAATTAAATCAGTCATAATAAATACATATAATTTCTTATGTTTTTTTTTTTATCAGCATTTGTTTATATATTGATCCTTGATTTTATCCATGATTAGTATCGTATTTAATGGAAACTTATTTTAACCGTTAGTTATGTGAGGTAAAAGAATTTAGAATGAAGGATAAACAGAAATTCACAGCATTTAAGCATAATGTGTGTTCAAGTATTAAAGGCTGCTATTGGATCATTGAGGGCAACCTATGCACTACTTTACGGAGAGCTTATGACCTATTAGTTACGTTCTGCCTTAAGAACAAATTGTGCAACTGAATAAAGTACAGAATTAGTTACAAACTAGCTAGTAGCTACTAAACCTCTAGTGAGGACTTTACGTTCCAATTGAAGTGAGAACTTACGAATGGCCGGTGCAGCCCTACCCTGGAGAGTGCTGCTTCCGTTTAACCTCCAATATGTTCAGATAGACCACCTTGAATGCACTGTAAGGGGCTGTTCACACACAAACAAACAAACACACACACACACACAAACTAGACACTGTACAATGACGTGTTTTTTAGTTACTGCTTTTGACACAGCTTTTCAAATGCGTTCCCAATGACTGTTTACGTAGAAAACAATTAAAAAGCCAGATGGGCACAGGAAAGCACCCTGAATGACCTCTGAGTCTCTTTGGATAAAAGTGTCTGCCCATAAGTGCTCACATAAAAGGAAATATTCAACACTGAATTTTATATATATATAAAGTATTGTTGAACTTGCATCAGGAAGCAAAATGGCATTCAGTGATGAGTCAATGGAAGCTCCAGCAGGGACAGGATAATTTAAGCCCACATACATTTTCCACTGCTTGAAATCATCTCTGAGCATCGTGAGTCATGAGATAGAAGATAACTGAAGTACTTTTCCATTAGATGTAGATACATCTTTACATTCATTTATTAATTTCATACAACTACGAACTGCAAACGGTGCATTGTCAGTAGTTGGAACAATTCTTGTGGTGTATTGGTGTATTTTTCTGCATCAGAAAAAGTGAATTTTATGATCCTATTATATCCTGTGCCATGTAGTGCACCTGCAAGCAGTTATTTCTGTCTGCTTCTCTTTTAAAGGAGTGGCTTTTGTCATTCCACAATTGAAGCAGGTTCATTATTTGTCCACTCTTATATAAGATTACACTGGTCCATATTTATTTTTAGAAATATGCTAAGAATATAGAAAGGTTTGCTGAACATAATATAGAAATTACGCTCATCTTGAATTGCATCTGCAAGACCTGAATGGTCGTTTGTTTTACATGCAGATTAAGCTTAGTCCTGTTTTTAATGAAAGTTAGTCTAGCCTTATTCTCATGCTGGAAGATCTAGTTTTTCACTTTCATTTTTCACTTGAGATGCACAATATATCGATATTGTATCAGTTATTATCAGGCAAAATTTTTTTTACATTTATGTATTAGCTAATTATGAGTATTTAATGGACCCTTTTCACAGCAATGTGTTTCCACTGTTAACGTCATAAATCGTGTTAAGTATATTTCTTTTTTTTTTTAATGAACATTTTTAACACTATACACGAGGGTGTTTCTAATATAACGACAATTGACATCTTTCTGTATTCTGACTGCCATAATCAATCTCTGTAATTTTTTTTTTTGCTTATTTGGAAAGTTGTGGAAAAGCTTTCATGGATTTTTTTTCTTTTGAAATTGGAGCAAATGGAAAGCAAAAATCATAATTGCTGTAGTCTCCCATTTACCACCCTAAAAGCTTACCCAACCATGATTGTGTTTCTCAGAACCCTGGAAATATGAAAACGGTCCATTGTTCATGCATTTCTCCGATTTTTACATTCACCTTTGCCATCATCAAACATGCACTTAAACTTATATTTAAAGGGTTAGTTCACCCAGAAATGAAAATTCTGTCATTTATTACTTACCCTCATGCTGTTCCACACCCATAAGACCTTCATTCATCTTCTGAACACAAATGAAGATATTTTAGTTGAAATCCAATGGCTCCGTGAGGCCTTCATAGGGAGCAATGACATTTCCTCTCTCAAGATCCATAAAGGTACTAAAGACATATTTAAATCAGTTCATGTGAGTACAGTGGTTTAATATTAATATTATAAAGCGACGAGAATATTTTTGGTGCGCCAAAAACCACCAAAATAACGACTTATTTAGTGATGGCCGATTTCAAAACACTGCTTAAGGAAGCATCGGAGCATAATGAATCAGTGTATCGAATCATGATTCAGATCGCGTGTCAAACTGCCAACGGCTGAAATCACGTGACTTTGGCGCTCCGAACAGAAGATTCGATACACTGATTCATTGTGCTCCGATGCTTCCTAAAGCATTGTTTTGAAATCGGCCATCACTAAATATGTCGTTATTTTGTTTTTTTTTGGCGCTCAAAATAATCTCGTCACTTTATTATAATAATATTGAGCCACTGTACTCACATGAACCGATTTAAATATGTTTTTAGTACATTAATGGATCTTGAGAGAGGAAATGTCATTGCTCCCTATGCAGGCCTCACAGAGCCATCGGATTTCAACTAAAATATCTTAACTTACGGGTGTGGAACGGCATGAGGGTAAGTAATAAATGACAGAATTTTCATTTTTGGGTGAACTAACCCTTTAAACTTCAGAAACTCTATTTAATAACACTGTTAAATGTAATCTTTAGCAAATTTCATATGTATCCATTTTTCATACTATACATTAATGTTGTGATGCTTAAATTAACTTGTAGCATTTAAAACCATTTTAGTTTTCGGTGTATTATTTTTCATTTAGACAAAATAATACCTAATTTTAATATTGCAGTTTTTCTAGACGATTAATAGCTTAATCACATCAGTCAAAATTTTATTGAACAGACATGAACTTTTCCTACAGGGTTCAATCCCTCATCATGGTGCAAGAAATTGCAGAAAAAGACCAAGTCATATCTTCCTCCTGTTGTTCCACTTTTAAAGTGGAAGTCGTTGAAACTTCACTCGCCACCTGTCATGTTGGTTAAAGCAGAGCTGTGCTGTGGGAAAATGAATCACTAAAAAAAGAGGTTACTTGATAGGGGTGGTCCAGGATCAGCTTCGCTCATCCAGAAAAAAACCCTGACCATAGTCAAATACAGCTCTGAAACTGGTCTCGGGTCTCTGGCACCAGGCAACCTCTACAGTACCTGCTCTTTAGATGAGTCACAATCTAGCATATATGACTTGGCTTCTGTCACAGAGCAATTTCACAACGGAAATGCGTTGATGTGTGTAGTCCAAGACCAGCAGCGCTGACACTCAGCCATGCCTCATCTTGTTGAAGTCATGCTTTCTCACTGACACTGAAAAGCCAGTGGTTTAGATTTGTTAAACACATTGACTCATGTTAGTGACTTTTTCATGAAGCTGGGCTGTTAGGCATATTGCAGAAATGTAAATTGAATGAAACATTGTAGGTTACTCAATGAAAGAGACTTGTGTAAGATCTAATCTTTGAAAAGTGTGTGCTGGGGGAGGGGGTCGCAGTGCTTTTCAGTAGTAGGAAGTTGCACGTGTTTTTGCTTGTACAGATAGTGCACGGCTAATGGCCTGAGACGGCAGGGCTCTTATCAGCATGTCTTTCAGCTGTGGACTGATGCAGTTTTTGGAAGACACTTCTGGCCTTTCTTCTCACAAGAAATTCTGGCCTGATGCTTAACCTAGGAAGCCAGTCGATATAAATCATCCTTACAGCCAAAGAGGCTAATCAAAACTGGTAAGGTATCTGGGCTTGGAAGGTTGGCAATGAGTGTTTTACAATAATCTGTTTGGGTCGGTTGTGTCTGTGCCACAATGTTTCATAAGTCCCTCCAGTAAGCTTTTGCTACTGCAGTCACAAATAATAATCTCAATAAATAGAATTTATAATAAAATAACTTTCTGTATGGCACTGCATGCAATATGAAATAATCTTCACTGACTGTTCCTTAACAATTTGCTATACAATGTTATACACTATATCATATGTGAAATATTATTACAATTTAAAGTATCTTTTCTATTTTAATATATTTTAAAATATTATTTATTCCTGTGATTGCAAAGCTGAATTTTCAGCAGCCATTACTCCAGTCTTTTTCAAATACCGCCATTTCGGTGCGTAGTTGTTTGAAACCATTGCTGCATCTATGCAATAGCCACGAAGAGCGCTATGTAGTATGTATTGAGAGGGGACCTCTATTAAAGCCACAATATGTAGATTTTCGCCGCTAGAGTTCGCCTATTCAAAACAAAGGCGTAGCTTGATCATGGGAGATTGAATCATGGGAGATGTTATCCTCACCTCACAGCCAGTGGAAAGGAAATGGGACGTGACTCGGGCAGAAATCATGTTCATGGATGAGATTATTAACGTTACCGTAGTATGAAGCAGAGCAGGGCCGAGTGATGTTGGAGCTGGACGAGGCCACTGGAGCGATTGCCAATGAGAGAGGAGCGCGACACACGGCTCAAGTAGCGGAACTTTTATTATTCTGCAGTCGCTGCTTCCACTTCTTCCACTCAAGCGTATGAGGTAACACAACGCTGTTTATCGTATTAGATACATTTAACTGTGTTGAAAATAATGTTATAACGTTACTCTGTGCGTTTGCTTGGTGGCTGCTGTGAGACATTTGTTGCACACTGCAGTAAGCTAGATCAATTTTAGAATGTCATATTAATAAATGCTGGATGGCTTGTGTTGATAAATGGCATGCAATTAAATTTTTAAACGCATCGTATGGAGAAAATGCTCATTTGCTACTTGACAAAATAGTGTTTTCTCTGAGGCATGGTTAAAGCATCAAGAAAACTAGATTTAAACAATAAGACTAAACGTGTTGAGCTATATAACAGTAATTCGTTTTCTGTCTATAAATGTAACCAAATGCAAAACTAAAGCATCTTTGGAGTTTCCAAGGTTTCTACAAAATAAAACCTGAGAAACCGAGGGTAACGCAGATATGACGCCATTGACAGGCGACTCCCGGACACGTCCTGTATCCTTGGTTAAAATTGTGATTTTTCCCACAATTTACAAATAGTTGGAAACATTTGGGATATTGTAAGTACTCAACTGAACAAAATATATAACACTGGCCTAGTGGTTTTTGGATATTTTACTGCAAAAATCTTACATATTGTGCCTTTAACTGCATAGCCTTCTACTAATGGTTATAACTTTAAAACACAACAATAAACAGCCCACACAACTAACTCACTTTAACATGGCAAATCCCTTGTAGAGCCCTAACAAAATCATGGAATCCAGTCACAAATGGAACTTACTGTATAAAGTGGAATGTCACAGAATTTAAAAATTTTTGGATGAATAAATCAAAAGTAGGGCAGTACAATGAATCAAATCTCAATATGGACTAGTGTCTGTGAACATTAAAGCTCAAAAAGCCTGCGTGACACTCGTGGTGTTTACAGTTTCTGTCGTTTCACTGTATGATGACATGAAAACATTAACTTTATATGCAGAGCTGCTCTAAGTTCACTTCATGAGGATTTCACCATTTCATTTGATTAAACTATCGTTATATCGTACACACAGAAACTCAAACTTTTAGTAATCCGTCAAAATAAAGTTAGGTTTAACTTGAAGAAATTATAACAAATTATGCACAGATCACAGTTCTTCAATTAATAATAATACAGTTAATTAAAACAATTTTTTTCTAATTTGAAGAAACAAACATAAATTTTAAGGAATATTACATAAGTTTTCCTATATTTTAATGTAAACGGTAAACTTGCAGTAAAAAAAAGTAATTTTTACATCTTTTGATTACATTTTAAGAGATTAACTAAAATAGTTTAATACATTGATTTGATTACCACCATTAATGAAAGTAAATTTGTATTTGACCGTACAATATTTTTTATATTCCTTGTACTCCTGACAGTAAAATAAGGCACAAGAAACCATAAAGATCTAGTCATGAAAAGAAAAAATAGCATGATATTCTGTGAAACGGCCAGACGGCAGAGTCTTAAAAAAAAAAAAACATGATGCAGATTTTTGGTCATAACGCCCAGCACTCATTTATTTAAAAAAAATTGTACTTCAGCCTAAATTTTTGATTATAAATTAAAGTTTTGGTGGCAATGGTATTGCATGGTATACCAGTACTAGAAATGTATTGGGATACCCTGCTGTTAAAAATGGTACGAATTTTTTTTTTATATATTTTTTTTTTTACTACTGATACTTTAAGAATTAAGAGTTTAATAGTTTTAATAAAAGTCATATTTACTATGTTATGTTGTGTGCCACTTACATTCTCTGCAGGCACACAACATTTTTTTTTTTTTTGGTATTTAAATATATCCATGCTACACAGTACTTCTTAAGTTACTGACATGTTAGAGCAAAAAAGAAACATGAATGAGAAAATGGGATGTGTTTGATGTTAAACAGTTTTAGCGGAATAAGTGACAAAGAGCTCAAAGTGGTGCTCGCACTGTCTGACAAACACTCAAAGCACCCAAAGTGCATCCGAAGCAGCAGAAAGCCGCCACAGTTCACAGATTCCCGAATTCAGTTCTGCAGAAAAGTAGTAAAGACATCGTTAAAATAGTCAACATGACTACAGTGGTTCAACCTTAATGTTATGAAGCGACGAGAATACTTTTTGTGTGCAAAAACAAAACAAAAATAACTACTTTATTTAACAAATTTGTCTCTCCCCTGTCATTCTCTTACACTGTTTACGTTCAGCGCTTCCGTGTTCTAAGTCAGAACACCGGCTCAGCATCTCATTTAAATTAATAAATAAAACAAAGAATTTTAAGTTGCATGTTCTGTCATGTATTATTCAGTTACTTTTCTTGTTTTAGGTTTTGACTGTGGTATCAGTTCTATATTGATATTGAGATATTTTAGTCGGGTATCATAGCAAACTCGTCATTTTGGTAATGTGACAACACAAGCAATGTGGCAATACTAGAAATCCCTTTATAATAACTGACACTCTCTGCATGTTTACACAGTCTCATTGTTTACACCTTGAAGTTAAGCGCAAGTCAACTGACTGTCCACCCGCAATGTACAGTATATTGAGCTTTACCCTATTTATGTTGCAATTAGGGTTGCCCCGATACCATTTTTCATTCCGATATTCTAAATTCCGAGTATCGGCCGACACCAATCAGATACCAGTGCTGTGTTTTTTTTTTTTCTTGATCATTGTAGAATCTGTACCTTTGTGTGTTCAGTGGAACTGATGATCAATCTTTTATCTGTTAAACACAATCCACTTTTTCAAAATTTTATAAACTAGGTGAGTGGATAATTCATCACCAGCAAATGTACTTCCAGAAAAAAATCTTTGGTACTGTCATTTTTATAAAATCTAAAAAAAAACATGAGTACGCACAGTAATTGCACAGGATTGGTCCCGTCCTGTCCGGCAAAAATTTCAGTATTTGGAGTCGATTTGGATCAATATCAGATTGATGCATCCCTAGTTGCAGTGATAATTGTGAACTGCCACTGATTCTTGGCACTTTGGTTCAAAACATTGTAAATAAGGAATTGTGTAATCAATATTTTTCAAAATTACTTAATCAAAGCAGCAGTAATCATACTGTAATTTTTCCAGTTAACTGTGCATCCTTATGCTCCACACCTCAAATGTTTTTAAGAAACAAAGTTAATTATGTACATTCTGCAGAAGCTTGCCTCACTTATAGTATGATATCATATCAATTTGACCCAGATGACTTGACGTGACAGTAAGTCTTAATTACAATGTTCCTGCCCAAATGCTTCCTGGTTTAAGACAGGTGTACTACTTGCAAAACAGTTCACTAAAGCCAGCCCTAGATAATGGGAGGTGCCCTGTAATTTTGAACACTGGTGACAGGCGCAGCCGCAGATGGAGGTGCATTTATGATTGAAATCCAACACAGAGCTGAGTTTGTGGTTGATATGAGATAAGACTCATGTTTGAGCTGCCATTTCTTCTTTGAATGCTATCAACCCATAAGACTGGCCCTCCATGTGTTTTCTTTCTTTCTTTTTTAAAATTAAAATCAATATAAAATGGCTGTTACATTCTATTTCAGATGGCAAAACCAAAAGATATATCATAGTCAAGATGTGGAGCGACATTTTAAAGTGTTTTGCTTCCCTATCTGAATATAGTCTATGTTGGTGTGGTAGTTGAATTAATGAAGGTATAGAGGGATAAAGGATGAAACCACAGAATAGTATTGTAGTTCTAGCCCATGTCTAGGTTTCTGTGCACTGCCATTTTGATTATCTGTGTGTGTTGTGAGTCATCAGGTCGTGACTGACCTCCTCCACAGCCGGTGTTGGTCAGGACAGCCTGTTTCTCTCTCACCCTCTCTGTCCGGTTGCGTGTGCATGCGTGCATGAAATGGAATGAGCTGTCTGTATGTCCCACACAGCTCCTGCTGCTCTCCTGACCAGGGCTTGACAAAGAATTTTGCAGTTCCCACTCATTCTCTCTCATCCATTGCTGAGGGAAGTCTGAGGGGAGTGTGAAGCACCTGGTTTTTGTCTGGTGCTGAAAGCTCTTTAGCTGCTGTGTTTGCTGTAATGTCTGTTTCTGAGCTCCACTAATGGTGCCAAATGTTCCCCAGACATCCCTTCCCCTTTCACCTCTCTCAGGCCTCAGGGTGTTCTGGATGAGTTTATTGCCAGAGTCTAACTTAAGGGCATGTTAGAAGAGTGTTAATGCAGTACTCTATCCTGTTATGGAGTGATGTAACACGGTATTTGTTTTTAAAGTAGGCTATAACATGCTCAGTGCTACTCCTAGAGGTGCTACTCCTTCTGTGTTTATGTTGCATTCCATTACATTTCGGTAGTTTGGAATTCTGTTTCTTACTTGGATAAGTTCAATAGAACGCCACTTGATGGTGAACTTTCTACTTGGAAATTCTGACTTGGCTGAGATGTGGGTGTATTACTTCATACGATTGTTGTGGCACCCAATGAGATATTATTATTATTATTATTATTATTATAGTATTATTATTATTATTATTATTATTATTATTTTATTATTATTATTATTATTATTATTATAACAATAATAATAGTAGTAGTAGTAGTAGTAGTAGTAGTAGTAGTAGTAGTAGTAGTAGTAAACCTTCACTTGTAAGCAAATAAAACTGATCAGTGAGTTAACCGTGTGTTCACACCGTGGCGAGCTCCGGCGAGAGTGGCGCGGCGCGTCTTGGACGGTGAGAGCATCGAGGAGAGTTGAAATCAGGTCAACTTTATGGTAATGAGCTATGACACGGTTCGGCGGCAACCAATCGAAATGTAGAGGTCCTCGCTTAAGAGGATTCCGATTGGTTGCCACAACTTGTCATTTACTTTGACCCTCCCACTGGCGGCGGTGTGAACGCACGTTAAACATTCTTATGTAAATGATGATAAAACTTGCATAGCAAACATTTACAGAGTATACAACACAGTACATTATATTCTGTGTTGATAAACGTACATGTCCCAAAACAAATGCTAGCTGTGCCATTCTATTTCTGCATACTTCACCTGAACATATAGCGATCTGATGTCTGATTGAAAGACGTCAGAGATGTCAATCTGACTTGTCTTAGAGTTACTGCATTCCATTTAAACACATTTGAACTAGCTAAATCAAATAACTAGCTAAATTTCAGTTTTTTTAAAGAATGCCATTACTTGTTGAATTTCTTTGAATTTTAGTTCAGTACATGTGTGGCAAATTCAATTTAAATTTACACTTGTGAATTGAAACTAATTACTAAATACTGAATTTTGCCCATCCTGTTTGGGACTGAACTGAAACTGCAAGTTAAAAGCAGGATACCTAAAGTCGTGCGTTCAGAATTCAGTACGTCAAATTCGACTTGTATTAGCTAAGCTCAGAGAACTGTTAGGAAATTATGTAGTATCGATGTTTTTGGATTCATAACCTCTTAAAATGTGCTCAATGAATGATCTCGTAGAAGGTTATTGAAATAGTTCTGAATCCCATATTAAGTGTTTTGCATATCTAAAGTTATGTCTAATTTTGTTTATCTTTTTTCTAGACTGTTGCCTTTCTTGGTGATGGACACACAGTGGTACAACAAACTCTGATGGTCTTTAGCTCCCTGTTGCATTCAGCAGTCCTGTTGTAGGGGCCGCTGAGGGGGCAGACACTTCATGCACTGAACTCATACAATGACCGACCCCATCATGGACTTCTTTGATGACCCCAACATATTTGGGGGAGGGCTTGACAGCCTAGTCCAGGATGATCCCGGGTTTACCCCTGGGGCAGTGTCCTTGGATGATGAACTTCACTTGGGTCCTAGTTTGGAGAATCTTCAGGTGGATGCAGGGCCCAGATCTTCTACCATCCAACATGGGATACCCTACAGTCAACCTGTGGGGCATTTTGACACTGTGAAGGCACAGACCTCAATAGAACAGCCCTTTCCTGGTCCAGACGTAGGTAGCAATGATGGTAGAGCATTTTTGTCACAGCAGCAACCATTTCAAAGGCATACTATGAACCAAGTGCCCCCGACCAATGGACTGTTTCTTCACAACAGCCCCATGTGGGGAAACCATGATCACAAAGGGAATAACTACCATCAGCACCATCAACAGCACCATCAACAACACCACCAACAACTTCATCAACAACTTCAACATAAACACTTTCAACAGCAACAACAGTTTCAGCAGCATCAAGCTCAACATCAGCAGTACAGTCATCAGCATCTTCAGCAGAGACAGCACAGTCTCAACCAACACCCAATCTCAAACCAGCTGCAGCTTCCACACCAACAAATAGCCCATCAGGGCTTGCACCATATTGGCAAGACCTATCAGGAACATCTAAATTTTTACTATGAGGGCAATGTCCCCCAAAATCATTCCCAGCAGCACCACCATAACTCGCTCAGTGTAGAGGGTAGTCCCTTTCACCCTACAGTTGCCCCAAGTGGTCATTCACAGTCCAAACAGTATCTCGAGGCCTCAATGAGGCCTGTGTCTTCTCAACAAAGTGGCTTTCAGGTGGCACAAGGGGTACAAGGGTTTACTACAGATCCAAGGTTGGAAGACAATGACCTGGCCTTCCCTGTCCAGCCTTCCCCTGCAACCCATTCTTTCCCAACTGACTCGGTTAGCCATGCTTCATCCTATCCCACTGCTCGTTACGCTCCCCCTGTAGTAAATGAAACTCAGTCTTACTCCTCTGCCCCATTATCTATTACAACGTCTTCTATGGCCATCTCACCATCTGCTTCAAACCTGTTGGATACTGGTTGTCCTTTCCTGTCTAATTCCGGAATGGAACATCAGCAGCAACAAGTCAGAATACCGGGCAGTCCAGCACAACAGTGCCCTTTGCGTAGCTCCAAATCAGACCAGAATCTCTTCAACTCCTCTGAGGTGTTCTCAGATGGTCTGAACTCCTTCTCTGCAGACCGTCCGTTCTCTACGGCAGAGCGAAGGACATGTGATGTGCCTGGACCTTTGGTTGCGAACCAGAGCATAAGCAGCATTAATGGGTTTCAGGCTCTGGAGGAGGTCTTGCTTGGAGAGCAACATGATCAAAGACTTGACGACCTGAGTGAAGCTCCTGACCTAATCGGAGATGAGCTGTTGCCCCAGCTGGAGGCACTAGACCAGGAAGAGAACTCCAATCACTCTTGGATAAATGTAGGACTAGGGAATGGCCGAGATGAGGAAGTGAAGGAGCAGGAAAGCATGGAGGATGTGCCAATGGTATATGATGCACAGGTGAGAGAAGCAGTTCTCAGATCTTTCCCAAATGTATCTTGTTTTGTTTGATGTTTGTAAAGGTTCAGGGCTAGGATGTTGGAGTGAGTCAAATATTACAGTTTTAGTTATCAGCTCTGCTTGGCTTGTTTTGAGCGGATGTGAATGATTTGCAACAGGGTTTTTGTAGTTGTTGTTGCAGTTTATCTACACAGGGAAATATACAAGTTAATGACATGGATGAGAGATAAATGAAATGATTGATGGAATGTTGCCAAGTAGACAATGGACTACTTTGACAACAGGCTACATTGTAGTGTTTAACTGTACTGGAAGAGAAAGGTCAAGACAGACAGGCTCCATTAAATAATAATTCACCACTCTTCCTGTTAAGGGCCTGTAGACAGGTACAGCCGATTAAGAGTTGCAGTGGTGTTTAGGACTTACTGGGGCTAAGCGTACTTAACGCTATAACAAGATGTGGGTCAGGCCAACCATAGGATAGTGGGAGGTGCACTCCTACTGACTAGAGTGGGTCTGGCTTGTGGTTTTTCTGTCTGTGTGTGTTGATGTGAGATTAGTGTTTGTGTGTGAGTGCAGGCAGAAGGGAGATGTTGATAATGAGGTTTCCTGAGGGAAATGGAGGAACGAGAGAGGGAGAAAAGAGCAGGAGTGCTGTCTAGACTGTGATCGCAAGCTGCAGGCAGTGCTTTCAGCAATACTGCCTGGCAGTGTCAACTCTTTCTCTTTCTGTCTGTCTCCCTTTCTGTCTCTCTCTCTCTGTTGTGATGCATGAGCATCAGTCTTTCCCCTCAGCACTTTGCTGCTGACACAGGGAGTTGAGGCTCAGTGATTCAGCTGCCACACTCCCTCTCTCTCACACACGCGCACACACACACACGCATGCACGCACGCGCGCACACACACACACACACACACACACACACACACAGACCGTGAACTCTTTCAACTAGTTCTACCGGGCACATGGAGTGCTCTCGCAGTCAGACGTGCACTCACAAATACACCTACCCAAATACGGATTCTTATTCGCCAGAGCTCTTTTTTTTTTTTTTTTTTTTTTAATGAGAAGAAATGCAAACAGGAGTCTCCTCTTTGTTTGTCAATACAGAGATGGATTGTAGTTCATTGTACCATTTTGATTATCAGCCAATATGAGTTTTTTTTTATCGTATTGTCTAGTGTTGTCACGATACTGGAATTTCCAACTTCGATACGATACCTTGAAAAATTTTGATATTCTACCATTTTCAATACCACGGTGAAAACTGCCATACAGATAATTTATTACCATAGAATTTTTTGATAATTTGGGTAATTCCGTTGTAATAGCTTACACATAGCATAGGAGAGGCTTTATGGGAATCTTTGAACTACATTTACAAAAAAAAAGACAAGTAAACAGTCAGTAATGAAATGAGAACAAATAAACAAATTGCAAACGATAGCACAAATAAACAGAATAAAGAGACAAATGAAATAAACATGGCTTTAATTTTTCAGGTGGGTCTAACAGTATATTCAGGTAAGGAATAATGCAGAAATTAGAGTAAGCAAATGTAAAATAACTGGATAGATTTCATTGTAAAAATTGAATACAGACTAATGCTTACAATTATAGTTACAAAAGTTATTCAGTCAAGAGCAGCAAGTGATTTTCTTTGTCTTTTGTTCATTGATTAACGTGACACAGCAGCAGGTTTATTAGGCTGCTATCACTTTAAGAGCTTATGCACGGATCCAATACTGTTACACAACATTTGTTTTCTCTCAACTATTTACGTTCCAAAACTGCCTGTATTTACCCGAATACTCGACAGGACGGGCATTTTGACATAATTTTGTATGTGTTTGACCGTTTGAACGCAATAAGCCACGAAAAAGAAGTCAATTTGGTACTCGTGAGCTGTTTGAGAAGGGGCTTTATGAGAGCGCAACTTATATAGATCAGTGGTGCACGCGCTTTTGGTGTGGGTGCAAAACCTGCGGGAATTAGTAAAATTATGTGAGATAAGAGAAATACGCCATTGGTATCGGGGTATCGGGGTATCTGGTAAAGAAATAATGGAACTGTTTCAGATATTTCAGTATTCAATACATATCGAAATATCTATATTTTTGACAACACTAGTATTGTCAATGTTGCATGTTATTCTTATTGTTTTGGCAATAAGGCCAAAAAAAAATCATGATATATATATCTTTTTTTCATATCAGTCGATATAGATAATTATCATGATAAATGTCAAATATTTATTTTTCAATTCAAGTTTAAAGGCAGATTTTTGTTCCTGAGTGAAAGTTGTAGAAACCAGAAAGCTAATTGTGGTTTTATCATCAGAACATCACAAACGCTTGCCAAACAGGCGAACATTTCACAAAAATATCACGTTTTGTCTCTTAGAAATGCACATTTAGCAGTAGCTTGAGTGAAGTGAAGTGAAGATGGTGACCCATACTCGGAATTTGTGCTCTGCATTTAACCCATCCAAGTGCACACACACAGCAGTGAACACACACACCGTGAACACACACCCGGAGCAGTGGGCAGCCATTGCTGCGGCGCCCGGGGAGCAGTTGGGGGTACGGTGCCTTGCTCAAGGGTCTCACCTCAGTCGTGGTATTGAGGGTGGGGAGAGCGCTGGACATTCACTCCCCTCACCGACAATCCCTGCCGGACCTGAGACTCGAACCCATGACCTTTGGGTTACAAGTCCGACTCTCTATCCATTAGGCCACGACTGCCCCAAGTGTGGAGTGGAGTGACAGTAGCAGTAGCTTGAGTTGGGATGCAGATGTATATTTATGTTCATTAACAAAACAACAGTAGCATCTGTAAAAATGATAACAACCTCATTTTTAAAGGGTAAAAGTTTGTGTAAAATTTGGTCTGCCATAGTATTTGGATCATGTTAACCACATGTAAAACCATGCAGTGCACCTCACAATCATGGTAAAATAGTAAATTATTGTTGATATTGTATTTGTTATGAAAAACAGTAGCCTAAAGACATTTAGTATAGTACAAATTAAGAAACGCTATAGCTTAATAACAAAATTAAATTAAAAACTGCAATTATTTTCCATTACTCTTTTAATACATTTAATGTGTAATAATATAATAAAATTCTATATGAATATCCCACATTTCTGCCACAATCCCATGGTTTCAGTTTAGTGTTACTACAGTAAATCATGGTAAATGTTGGCAACTTGTGTATTGAAAAGCCTTCTAACTGTATTGTGGCTCAATATTTCTTCTGTTTTCCACATCAGTGTTGTTGATAATGTCATCGCTGTTTTATCTGACTTTAAACTAGTTGAAATCACGAGGCATTTGATTTGTGGTTTGTATGGGAGAACTCTGCACCGAACTCAAGCACTTTTCACTGGATCTCACAGCGCTGTTTGGTATTTGCCTGATTGAGATGGTCAGCGAGTAAATGCATTCGTTCTATGTTCACGCTGCGGTGTCTTTTGAGCCAAGCTGATAAATGTTCTGTAAAGTGTGTGGTTCAAACGAGCAGCTCTGTTTAGTTCTGCTTTTGGCGCGTTTGCCATTTCTCGTACTCTACAGAAATAGCAGCACTTATCAGTCCTATGGTCTGCAACACTCGTGCGCAGCATTATTTGCATATATCGAACACTTCTTGAACTTCTTTTATAATTTTATCGAGGAAAATTACATCGTGATAATTATTGTAATCGTTTTATCGCCCAGCCCTAATTGGATATATGCAGACTAATATTATATATTTAATTGTGTATGCTTATTTACCATTTTTACAGTTAGATTACCTTTGCTGTCACTCACTTAAAGGTAATCTTTAAAAACGCTAATTAATAACACTGCTGAAATGTGATCTTTATATTATTTATGTAGTTTTCATTTTTATTTATTTAGATAAAATATTATTACATTTTAATATTGGCCATTTATTGGTTATTGGCTATTTATTGGTTATCGGCCATAGCTAACATAATATAATCGTCAGAATTGTAGAATGTTACAATTTAACTAGACTTTTTAAAGTCAGTAAAGATGGATTGTTATGTTCTCCTTTAGTCAATCTGTCTGTCCTCGCAGATCCTTAATTAAAGCAGAGGCAGGATGTGGATCAGAGTTCATATCGTGTGACTTCCTGTAGTGAGTGTGTTTGTGTCGCTGTGTCTGTCTGCATTTGTGTGTGTGTCTGAGCGAGAGGGAGAGAGAGACGAGCCATTCATGTGCACTGGGCTGTGGAAAGCCAACAGATGTATAATGTGAGGCAGTCCCAGGGTAAAAGAGAGAGATGCACTCAACCTTCTCTCTCCCTGAGGGTCTCGGGGGCGAGTTTGTGCTTTAATGTTCTGAGTTTTTAAGCCTCTGGACCACGAGGGGTTGGTGTTTCAGTATTGAAACTTGACTCACCTAGGACGTCAGTTTAGTTGCAGTAGAAGGGAATGGCTCTCTCTTTCTCTCTGTGTGTGTGTGTGTGTTTGTGTGTGTGCGTGTGTGCGCGTGCGTGCTTTACTTGGGTTAAATGTTTGTAGAAAATACAAGATCATGGTTGAACATGTTCAGACAGAAATTTCACTAGTATGTAACTTGATTTATTCACGCTACTGCAAAGATAACCCTACTTCAGTGCATTTAATGGCCGAATCAGTGAGGGTTTATGAGGTGGGTGGAGCCCCCAAATATAGAATAAAACTCCCATTAGACTAATACATTATAACAAAAACTGTCTATACTTTTACACAGGTGTTTTCCTCAAGTTTGGTTAGATCTGTAACTTTAAAAAAGGGGGATTTTTCACACTAGTCTATGGAAAATTCCCATTCTGATTAACCCCTCTTGTGATATGAAAGATACATTTTTTGCATAGCAGCTGTGTTGATCAGGAATTGAACATGTTTGAAATAAATAAACTGACATTTGATCTGACAGTTTAGGAATCGACCAAGTTAAAATGTGAAAAATGGTTTGGAATGAGTGACAGGGTAGATCAGTGGCGGTCACAGTGTTACAGGGTGGTGTGATAGTGTGAGGGCCCGAGAGAGCGAGCGAGACCGGCTGACGGCATGAACAGAGCCCCTTTGTGCTACTGCTTTGTCCAGAATGAACATTCAGCAACATAGATGCAAATACCAATCCACATCACTCACTTGCACACACAAACACCCTACGGGACTGTCTGGATGGGATCCAAATGATGGACCTGCTTTTTAAAGAGGTCATATGTTTGTTTGTTTTTTTTTAATCTGTGTTCCACTTGAATTTAGTTCACTGTACTTTTATGTTGGTTATATCTGAATGCCTTCTTCTCATTTGAAATGAGTATTAACTCGTAACTTGACTTGTGGGTTTGTTGTTGTGTTCAATCAAGTTTTGTCAGGTTAACATAGCCCATTTAGCCCCTGCTGGTAGATGCTGTAACTACAGTCTGGCTACGTAGAGGATCTTTCTCCCCTGATGGCAGAAATATTTTTCTGTTTATTTAGGTTATCTTTCTCTCCAATGACATATCAGATAGTCTGACAGAAGCTAAAAATAAACAGTAAATAAATAAATTTTGAGAGATTAGTTACAAAAGTGTGCTTCTTTTCATTTTAATGGCGTTTGGCAAACCCACTTGAAGGTGCGTACCTTCACCTACTGCACAACACCTGCATGACAGCTGATGTAAAATAAAGGATCGGACTTATTATAGCTGATACCGATCAGTTAAAAAAATGCTTAATCGGCCCCGATACCAGTCCTTGAGATCGGATCGGGATAATTTTTAAAACAATATTTAAATTATAAACAATAGATTAAAAAGGTTCAACAGGTTAAAGGATTAGTAAAGGATTAGTTCACTTTAAAGGTGCAATGTGTAAAATTTGGGAGGATCTATTGACAGAAATGCAATGAAGTTGACATTGCTGACTCTCATCTCCACAGTGGACGCGCCTCAAGAGAGAATGCACATTTCATTCAGATTACATAATCAGAAAGTAGCCTATTTCTTTTCATTTTGAATTATTTTGTTTAAAAATAGACATTTCGAGCTTTCTGTAGATATATTTCTCATGTCTAGGAGGCAAGCAGCCTATACGCTGAGTTTCGGGTCATTTAGCCTGTAAGACGCACTCCAGTTCACGTGCAAGTGATCGCGCCGGCGCCTCCATGTCATGATTATATTGTCTGCTATAGTTTCTTCTTATTTATTAAATCCAGGCAATTGATGAGAAATTTATTCAAATTAAGATACAATTTTTACAAAACAAAATTCACTTCAAAGAAAGGCTTTCTAAAAAAACAAAATTAATGAAGTGGTCAAAATCATGTCTGACCCACTCCCTGTCTCCCGATATATTGCGCATCTTATGATGTATTCTATCTTAATCATGCTGTTCACTTTTCATAATCAAATAGATGAATTTAAAACATAACATAGGCCTATTTACAGGGTTCCCACACGCCTTGAAAGTACTTGGACTTCAGACACATGAATTCAAGGCCTGGAAAGTACTATATATATAATAAAAAAAAATGTGTGGAATATTATTTTACAATCAGTGTCTGAGTGTTTTCCATTGCGATACACATCGGTTAAGTGTCAAATTAAAGTAAACAGTTGAGAGAAAATCAAATGCGTGTAAATATTTTTGATGAGTGCATGAGCCTTAAAGGGACAGGCAACACATGCTGCTACTTGTCCTTAAAGGCATAATTCAACCAAAAATGAAAATTCTGTCTTTATTTACTCTAATGTTGTTCCAAACCTGCATTAATTTCTGTCTTGTGCTGAACACAAAAGATCATATTTTGAAGAACTTGGGTAACCAAACATTTGCTGGTACCCATTGACATCCGTAGTATTTTCTTTCCTACTATGGAACTCACTGGGGACCAGCAACTGTTTGGTTACCCAAATTCTTCAAAATATTTTCTTTTGTGTTCAGCACAAGACCGAAATTAATACAGGTTTGGAACAACATTAGAACATCAAAATAAAACTTCATGTTCAACAGAAGAAATTTATTCGGGTTTAAAACAACTTCTACGGTGAGTAAATAATGACAGAATTTCCTCCTTTCTTTTTTCCTTCTTTTTTTTCAATTTCTTTAATACAGTAGCTTTAACAAGAAACTTATAAATTAATATCTTCTTCCACTTTGGGCTGAAAGTCTGTCATTCTTTTTTTTCTTTAATATTTTGTTAACTTGTAAGGCTACTTTTTTTTTTTTAATATAGGGAAATTAGTTTGACTGTACTGCTCAGTCACTGTAAATAGTAAAACCAACATGAAAAAGATTTCTGATCAAATCATGAATCGATATATTTTTGCCATATGGCCCACCCCTACTTATTAATAAGAATATTATGCATATTATATAGAGTTAGTTTTCCCCCATGGGGACGTTTTCCCCCACTCTACCCTAAATTCACAATTGTGAGTTACAAAGTCAGAATTGTCATATAAAGCCCCAATTGTGTCTTATAAAGTCAGAATTGCTCATTTATATCTCTCAATTCAGACTTTTTTTCTCAGAATTGCAAGTTTATATCTATATTATATTGTATATTCTGACTTTATATGCCACAATTATGATCCATATAATCCTTTTTTTTTCCACTCAATTGCAAAATTTATTTTTATAATATTCTCTCTATATTATAAAGTCTTTACTCAAGTAATGATTCATAAAAAATGAAAACCAAAACTAGTGCGGAAAGATTGTTAACATTAGGGATAGGAAAGCTGCAAACGGTTTTAATATTTCCAAAATTGATGTACAAAAGATTCTGTACCTCTTTCAGGTTAAAATGGATGCAAATGAAATAGGAGGATTAAAATGTTAAGTACTGTAAGAGGTCTTTCTTATGCGCCATATGCTGGGATTTGAATTTGATTGGTGCTTGATATAAAATAAACGGTGCTTTAAAAAGTCCTTGAAAGTCCTTGAAACTGGTGTTCATGAAAGAGTGGGAACCCTGTATTTAAACAAATATGAAACTACGTTTACAGAGAAATTTCATGTCGTGAGCAAGAGCGGATCATGAGTTACGAGTCAGATCAAGAATAATTTATTTTTAGACTTATATTTAATATTGGTGGCATCCAAGTTATTTGACACATTTGATTATTTTTTTTTTTTTAGTAACGTAATAGTTACTTTTCCTGGTAATTAGTTACTTTTATAATGATGTAACTCAGTTACTAACTCAGTTACTATTTGTGAGAAGTAACTAGCAACTATTAAAGCTGGGTAAAAAATATAGATTTCTCGATTCTCATTTTTACGAACCGATATCGATTCTTAAATCCCAAGAATCGATTAGTCGAGTTTGTTTTCAGTTGATAAATGAGCAGAATATGTAGATCCAATAAATCGCAATAATCTTTGTGCTTTGTTACTTTTGAAATGAAGCAAAGTCTCAGATTTCAAATGATGTCCATCTTATTATGAGATTCAAAAACTAAATACCGTTTTGCCGCTGTTTAATCTGACATGACACTTTAGCGCCTCAGTTAAAGAGAAGCGGCAGCACGAGCGCATTTGAACATCCTCTCCTCTGCTTTAATACCAGTTACAGCACGAAATAAACACGACTAAACATCTGAAGGTATGTTAAATTATACAGTACATCTTACCGAAATCCGTATCATGTCTCGTGTAATAGCTCAATCAGAGTTTCAACCTCAGAAAGACATCAATAAAACAGCTTGTAAACAATGTCACGTAACGTCACATTTACCTCAGAAAAACATATTCAGTGACCATAAACTCATTAGTCAGCTAGAAAAGTGTACTCTAGAAAGCAACATTCTGATAAATATAGCTATGCAACGTTACATATTCATTATAATTTTTAATGTTAATATTTAATGCATGTTTGAATAAATCAGTTATGACAGCCGCGATTTAAATGTTTATATTTAAAAAAAACGAATTGGAGTAGAAATATGATTATGTAATTCTAAACTTTGTTTATAATAAAAACATCATTGAGTGTAATTTAAGTGTTTGTATAACCTTCACTATTATTATAGTAGTACCAACTGACTCCCATGTGTAGTTTACAGCAAATTTGCCATGTACTGTAACTGAAATACTACATCCAAAATAATCGATATCGATTCGAAGTCGTAATCGAAAGCATGTGAATAGTAATCAAATTGAATCGTGACAATAGTGTCAATACTCAGCCCTAGTAACTATAACTAATTACTTTTTTTTTTTTTTAAGTAACTTGCCCAACACTGCTCACAACCAAAAACACACTTCTTTGGTGACATTGTTGATTTCGTATGTGACAAATCTTTCTCGAGCAAGTCCTGTGCAGTGCTGCCGATGTTTTCTGTAAAGCCGAACGAAGCACGTCGATGGGCGTGCTCTTGCTCTCGCTCTGGCTAATGTGTGCACATGCTCTTCTGGGAGAAGTGCCCGTACAAGGAATTCTGCCCTTTATTACAAAATAAAGGGCCATGCTCGAAAAAAAAACTGTCCGAAATCTGAAGAAATACATTTATATTTGGCACAGAAATACTCCGTCATACGTTCAACAAGTTTTTTTGAAACTTTGGCCATGTGTAGCATGAGAATCCAAGTCTTTAACAGTGTAAATAAGTCAGAATGCATGAAATAGCATTAGAACCCCCCCCCACCGCAAAGAGAAAAACAAGGGAAAAGATTTGTCTTAATTCCTGAATGAAAATTGCTAAAGTTTGAGCACCCCCTGCCCAATAACTGATGTTGCATGATATAAGGTGTGTATGTGCATGTTTGCTTGCTTGTAGGCTTTCTACCGTGTGCCGCATGAATGCGCTATGTGAGTAAAACCGGTCTCTGTGTGTGCGCGCATCCGCCTCTTTTGTGTGAGTGCATGCCTGTGTGTGGTCAACTTGCTTTGTTGCTTCCTGACCCTGCGTCTGTGAGGTTTATATAACTGGGCTGGTCTGTCAGGCAGAGTCTCCAACCAGCATTGTAACCTGATATCTGATTACCTCCCACTGTATGTCTGCGTGCATCTGTGTGTTTGTGCTCCCCATCTGTGTGTGTCTGTGGCTCATCCCCTTTTTCCTTTACCTAATTCAGCTCAGCATTCATGTGCATTCGTTTTGTAAGTCTGCCACCAGCCGACTTGGACAGACAGGCGGTTGCTCATTCAACCAGTCTGACAGCTCTGTTTCTTCCTCGAGCACTGATCTAGGGTCAGAATCAAATGACGGATGACGTCAGGAGAAAAGCCGTGAGGTTCACAGATCTAGGGGAGGGACGTGAGGGGTTAAAGGAAAACAGGAAGGGTTTATGATAGAATTTCTATAGATAGGCGGTCTTTGCTGCACAGCGGAAGGGGAGGGAGGACAGGCAAGGAAGGACGTTGAGAAGAGGGAGGGGTTAGTCGAGTCATAAGGGGGAAAAAAGCATGTGGGAAGTTTGCCAGGCCAAACTACACAGTAGGTCTCAATCTCAAGCCCTATTTTACTTTACTTTACTTTCTCATTGCGCGTGTTTGAGGCATATATGCAGAGTTCACTTCAATTTACTGAAAATTAGCATGCTTAGACTTTGGGATCAGTAACTGTGTGTGGGTGTGTGTGTGTGTGTGTGTGTGTGTGTCAGTGAGCTAGCCGGCCATTTTCTCAGCTCTTGTGAGGCGGGGTTAGAGGAATGTCAGGAGTTCAGGGCGATGACACTGTCTGATCTTCTGCCTGAGCAGTTTAACCCTTACACACACACACGCACACACGCACACGCACAGAGGTGTGGGACTTCGTCTTTGAGTTGGAAAATGTTTGTTTTAGCTTTCTAGAGCTGTAGTGTTTACAGTTTGGAGGTGTTAAAAGTGTTTGATATTGTTACTGTTGGTTTATTAGTTTTTGGTCTGGAGATGGCCATTGGTTTGCGGGTTTCTGATTGCCTGGGAATTTAAGGCTTTCTGATTGGTCAGTAGATGAACAGGGGCCTCAGTTTTTTGAGTTTGATTTTCATTTTTTGTTTTAGACACGCTTTCTGATTTATTAAAATTTAATTAAACCATTAAATAGGAAACAGAAAATGTAAAAGATTCTGTGCAATATAGACAGATTTTATGATTATAACAACACTAAAATGATATCAGCTTTATTGATTATAAAGGAAGTGTTCTTTGCTTTGCTTTTTTATTATTTTTATTTTTGTTTTAGACATGCTTTTTTGATTATTAAAATGTAATCATTAAATAGCAATACACAGAATTTGGGGAAGATAAAACGCCCTATTTCAGTGACTGTAAATCTTTTGGTGGTGAAGATGAATTATAAATTGCTCTTATTCTTCCTCTGTATTTGTGTGTGTATACTTTGATTTGAGAATTTGCATTTTTGTGAATGGTCTTCAGTGTGTTTGAGTGATGTTTGCATGTGTGTCTGACGGTGTGTTTTGTTTTCTCACTCTTTCCCTTTTGCTCTAAATAATGAAAGAAGTGTAAAGGTCTAGTGGTGGCTACCCGCTGTGTGCTCTTTCTCTTCCCCCCTGGCATATATCTCTTTTCCTGGGTTCCTCATGGCCTGCATAACTTAAGATTTATTCCGTATTCAGATGAAAATCATATAAACTAGATAATCAAATGCACCTCTCTCTCTCTCTCTTACTTTTTTTATTTGTTTATTTTTTCTGTATAACCCTATAGTGAGCAGGGACTGCTGAAGCTGGGGCAGATTAGGTCACGCAACCAAACTCTAAATTATTGTTGTCATGATACCAAAATTTTAGTCGTACCAGTAAAATTTCATGGTATTGTAACAATTTTATTTTAATAGTTTTTATTATTATTATTATTATTATTTAACCATTTGAAAATGAAATAATAGTAAATAGTTGATTATGAAAATAGTAAACAAATGAAATTAGTCAATTATTAATGTTATTAATAATAAGTAAATAAAACATTAAAACAGTAGCATGTAGCCTTCAAATATTGTTTAATTAAATAAACATTGCATTAAAAAGATAAAATGAAAAATTAGAAATAAAATGAAAAACAAAAACATTTACAGGTAACAGAATTGGCAGGTCTATTGCACTTAGGCCTACACTTTAAGACTTATTGCAAGGATAAAATTTTTTATTTTTATATCTGTTGCCATGGTTATCACAATGACAAACATTGCAATTTCCGATTCAGTCCTAAATTTAAATACAGTTGTCACAATTGAAATTTTTCCGTGTTTACTTAGCAGCATGAAAAATGGAACATAGGCCTATTCAAATTACAAATAGTTATATACAGTAATTGAGCAAAGTTATATACAGAATGAACGCTCCCTTTGTATCAATGAAGCAGCTATCACTTCAGTCATGCTGTATGACTGAGTGAAAACTCCCTTTATAATCATGAAATCTCTCTATATTGCACAATGAATCTCTTATTTGCATTGTTTTATAGTTTGTTCATCATTACAAAATTCGCGTGCAGACCTCATGCAAAACAAACTTTGGCGTATTGAGCGTATTCTGTATAACTTAAACTTCTGATTGCGTTCACACACGCAACAAACATGTCTGTGATTGGCTACAATGATCAACGCTGTTGTATTGGCCAAAGTGCTTTGTACTCAGTTATTGTTTTGTTTTGGTATCATAGATTTTACTTCTTTAGCTCAAAAAACAAAACAAAAAAACTGGATCAAATTTGCAGCAAGCAGTAGTTACATTTCTGCAGGTGCATAACCTGCTTTATTTAAGTTATGAAATTATTTACAAGTCGTATTAAAATATATTTTGCAAAAAAGAAAAAAAAAACTTTATTCATTGATTACAGATTTACATGAGTAAAGGATTGTTAGATGTGTTTGCATGCGGTCATTATGTCTTTGAGTCTGTTTATGCACTGAAAAATGTGTGAATGCAGAAATGCGTATAAAGTGTTTGTGCATGTGTGTATACCTGGATCAGTGTAGCAATACTGAATGTATCTGCTGATTTGTGAGTGTATGTGTATTGTCCTCTGTGGTGTGTGTGTGTGTGTGTTTTTTTTTTTTTTTTTTTTTTTTTTTTTTTTTGGAAGAGGTGGAGGAGGTTTGTGGTCTGTATGTGTCATTAATAGCTGTCGTGTTTAATGGGTTCAGGAAACCAATGCTACACATCAGGCCTTCCCTCATTAATCCTCTCTTTCCCTCCAGCTCTATCCGCTGTACTCCACATTAGTCTGCAGGTCTAGTCCTAATTATGGACTCTAAACTCTCTCTCTGGTCCTGACAGTGTAATTCATTTTCACCTAAGCAGGACACGGATTTTAGGTTGTGGGCAGGGATATCATTACAGTGTTAGAATGTTATAAGAGTTCCAGATGAAAGTGAGAGAACTTTAATATGGCATAAGTGTGTGAAAATGTGATATTTAAGTAAAGTTTTTTTTTATAAAAGTGCTTTTGTTAAGGAACTATTAAACACAAGAGGGAGTTCATTAACAGCAGGAAAAATAAATGACTGTTAAGTCGATTTTTACATTTTTCTTGACTGCAAAAGTCCGTGATGCTTGGGTTTTATGGGTGATTGTCAGGGTGTTGCTATGTAGATGCCAAGGTGTATTGTAGGATGTTGCCATCTTGGTTTGAATGTGTTCTGGGTCGTTACTTATTGGCCTAATTTAAAAAGACCCACTCCACTCAAGTCTATGATATTCTGATGGTTAGATATTGCTTTGGAGCTTTGAAGGTCCATTCAGTGTACAATCTACTGTAAATTTGGGGTCAGTAAGATCTGAGCATAATATATAATATAATATAATATACACACAGAGCTGGGTAGTAATGGATTACATGTAATCTGGATTATGTAATCAGATTCCAAAAATCAAGTACTTTTAATTAGAGTAAACTACTTTTTAAAATACTCGTAATCAGACTACAGTTACTTATTTATGGATTACTTGATTACATATTATTTACACAATGGCAGTAAGTTGTTCACAATTGATTGATTCTCCTAACTTTTAAAAAAAAATTTATGATTATATTTTTTTCCATTATAAACCTGCCACTTACATATGTTTGTGGGGGAATGTCAATTAGACAAAAAAAAAAAAAAGTTAATTTTGACATTTCTGTCCTCCTCACTTCTGAAATGATGGCTAGGTCCCTGTATGATACAATAGAAAAAAATGGTCCGTGTCTTTCAATGGGCAATTTCTGCTTCATTTGAGTTGCTGAAAAGCTATTAATCAATTAAATCATTAAATAATTTTAAAACAGAAACAATCAAAACACTAAAACACTAAAAAAGATTCAATCATTTGCTTTTTGCTTACAGTACATGTGTCTGACCATCAACTGTTCAGTATTGTTAGAATGAAATAACTTCAAACTTATTGTTAGTATTTAGAAGTATTAACTGTCCATACATCAGGTTATCCGCGGGGCATTAAAAAGCATTAAAAGTCATTAAATGGATTTTGCGAAAATTAAGGCCTTAAATGGCATTAAAAAGCATTAAATTTTATTCCTACAGGCATTTAATTTTTTAGATGGTTTTAAAGAAAAATAATACTACCAGTGTATATTGAATATAGCCTTCATAATTAATAACTTTGATTTGCTGTCGCAAAATATGTACATTGGTATTCACACGTGGAACCAGTTTTGCCTCCGGCCGGTGCAAAATTACCGCAACGCCGTTATGGATAGTGGCGGGCTGGGACATGGAGACGGAAGGCTGCATCGGTGTTGCCAACTTAGCAATTTTTCAGACCCCTTTTGCGACTTTTTTCCAAGAAAGCGCACAAATATACTTGTTAACCTGATCTAGCTTCCGAGACCCCTGGTACTACCGCACAAGCGTGAGATTTTGCTTGCTTTCACCTCTCTCTCTGCAACTGCTATTCAGTGAGTGGCTGAGAGGAGCACTATTGCTTCTAACCTGAGTGATCATTTTATGTGTACATTTAGCCAAAATCACAGCAAATGTCTTTATCTTGTGTGTATTGTGATTTTGTCAGACAACGTCTCGATTATAAATCAGGATTTTAGCGCTGGTTAAACATGACAGGGCTCAACACTAACGCTTTTCAATTGGACAAGGACCTGATTAAAACGTCAATAAAAAAATAAATAAAAAAAACGCGAGAAAGACTGACTGATTTTAATACATTTAGTGTAAATGGCGATCGATAGTGGATGATAATAGGCTGTATAATGTACTTACGATAACAAGGTTGCGCTGTTGAGGCTCGCGCACCATGTCGAGGAGAAATTGAAACATGAGTGAAGCACAAACAAAAAGACTCAGTTAAACATACTGCGGTAAAAATTCAAAATGTGGAGCTTTTATAACTTGATACAGGTAAGCAAAATCACATGCAGAATGCTGTTTTCCTAAACAGGCTACCATCACGATTAAAAACGTGACACTGATTTCATACAACAGTTAAGTTAACAAATAGTTCATATTAAGTCACTTACATTTTAGAAGGAACATTGATTGTTTTTGTTCTATTTTAGCAGCAAAAATAGTGTCAAACAAAAATCATAGCAGAACCATAGCATAGCAACACTCACCCTGCATCAAAAATCTATCACAAATATGCAGATTTAAATTTGTCAAAGCTGCAATAATCTGAAAGGATATTGCTTCAGAAATTTTAAATTTATATTTACACCACAAATATGTGTTTTTTCTTCTCTCGGACAAGCAACCCTTTTACTCATACAAGTGAATGACAAGGCTTAATGTCGAGCCCTGTATGTAGTCTTAATAGGCCGCATTTCAGTCATTTCACGTTGCCTGACAAAAAAAACAGAAAAATATATAGATGAAACAATTTTATTTGGACTTTGGCTGTATTAAAATATATTATGTGAGCAAAAAGGGTAGCACCAGAGAAGCAAACAAATCTAAAGGGCTGACACTTGGCAGAATGCGAATGCAACAATAACATGATGAATATTCGAATTGCCGTATGACATCATCTACCGACATTTAGTGACATATGGCATTAAAAAAATAAGAAAATGGCATTAAAAAGGCATTAAAAAGCATTAAATTAGATTTGATAAAACCTGCAGAAACCCAGAAATTGCACTTTAAAAATAATCTGTTGAGGCTCTTGTTGGTGGATAGAATATATTTTTTGTAATATATTTTTTTCTTTGTATCTGTCAAAATAGTACAAGATTATCCTACAATATTTGTGACATCAAATAAGGGTTAGCACAAAAGTAATCTAAATGTAATCCAAAAGTAGTCAGATTACGTTATCAAAAATGTGTAATCTAAGAGATTATATTACTGATTACAAATTTTGTCATGTAATTTGTAATCGGTAACTGATTACAATTCATAAGTAATCTACTACCAGCTCTCTCTCATAAAATAAATATATATATATATATATATATATATAGGGGTGTGGCGGTTCGCTGTAAAAAATCTAACCGTTCGGTTCTCCACCCACGGTTCGGCATGCGCTTGCACCTCAGTTCATCCCAAATTTGACAACACATCTATGGTTTGTTGAAAACAATGTGCAAAACAGACAGATGGATTCGACTAATGTATGTTTCAGTCGATGGATATGCATTGTAGTTTCCCAATACAGTGATGATCTAAAGAACATGGACAAAACAGTCACTCATTGTAAACAAATGTTAAATGACGTGCCGAAAGCTCTATGACTAGTCATTTACGCCATCATCACCCGGGTGTTGATAGCGCGCGACGCGAGCGCAGGTGAGACCTGAACATCTCACATTGCTATCTGTGTTTAAACTAAACCCATTTAAACCTTGCCAATTTAAACATTCATCCGTAAGACGCGAAAGAGAACTCACACGCGCTGTGATTTGTGTATACTCATCCGAAGCGCGTTCATGGAGAGCCCCCTCACAGCACGCAAATACTCTCGCGCAAACTCTCTTTCAAGTCTTGCACCTAAACGGACAAATTCACACAAAAATTGTCAACATGCCCATCTTAGCAATTATCCTAACAAACATAGTAGGTTGTGTCTTAGGAGAAAAACGACAGACAACTCATGTGTATCAGTATCAGTGCACTGGATCTTTGAATTATGTCTTAAAGGGAAAGCGGTCTAATATTCCTGCTCTCTGTGCAGGAATGAATCAAATGACAAAGCATGAAGAAATCACTCTTGACTGAATAGCTTTTGTAACTTCAATAATGTTTCAACTTTTATTTAATTATTCAAAGAAGTTTATATGAAGTGTTATTTTATATTTGATTACTTTATTCAATTTCTGTACCTGAAAAACCTGTAAAGCATTGTTTATTTTATTTGTATCTTAGCTCTCATGTATTTATTTGTGCTGTTTCTTGTAGTTAGATTATTTTTATATTCTTTATCTTTATTTGACAATTGTCCTGTTTTTTTTGTTTTTTTTACTGAACATAGCACATACCGAACTGTACCAAAACAGTGACACCTAAAACCATGATACAAACCAAACCGTGATAAATCTGAAATCTGGTTCAGATTTCTCACGGTTAGGTTTGTATCACGGTTTTAGTGTATATAAAGTCAGGTGGTGCGACCCTGATTTATCTGTGACCCTGAAGTGTTTAGAAACAAAGTATTTGCAGTTCTTTTGAGATTCTGTAAAGAATGACCTTATATTTTTGCTCTATAACTTTAGAATTGCCTTCTTAAATGTAGTTTAACACTTATTTTTCCTGTAAATCATATAAAACTGATAAAAAATGTTATAAAAATACCATTCACTTAAGCATACTGTATCAGTAATTCATATTTCAGCACAGAAATTAGATATTTTATTTTTAATTTAATACAGTTATTGCTATTATTGGTCGCACCACATGGTGTGGTCGCTCCAAATGACAAGAAGACCTTAAATATAATTAAAAATCTATTTAAAGAGATCAATAAACAATAAATCTTATACACAAATTGATTTAAACCATTTTATTTAAATTTCACAATTTTTCATGAACACAAACATTTTATAAACATTTTCTTTTATATAAAAAAAATCACACTGCAAATATAAGCGCACTATTTTGTTTGTTGACTTAGAATTTTTTTCTAACAAATAATAATGTAGATACAGGTAGATAAATATTGGATATTGGATACAGGTATTGGATACAAGTAACTTTCTATTCATCAAAGAATCCTGACAAATAAGATGTATATAATAATCAGAAATGTTTCTTGAGCAGCATATCAGCTTTGATCACAGGAATAAATTTCAGTTTACTATATGTTCACATAGAATTACCAAACTGAAATTAAATTAAGCTTAAACTTAATTGTTTAGCATTTTTCTCATATTGTACAATACAAACATATTTACATACAAACTGTCTGAAATAATTTTTTTTAAATTACCCAAATTGCATAAAAATATATTCTAAATGATTCTAAAATAAAGTACTTTATGTATATAAACCATCAATTGAATATAAAAGCACAAAAACTGCCAATCTAGGACATCTATCATGGAAAACACTCTGCAGTGGTCGCACCACATGATATTAGGTTGCACCACATGATATTAGGTTGCACCATATGATATTTTCAAATTTACAGGCAAAGAATTGGCCACCTAAACAAAACAAGCTAGCTTCCCACAAAAGGCCACTATGAAATTTGTAACAAAAGTATATATTTGTAGGAATAACTTAATATTCATTGGGTTTTTTTTTTGAGGTCATACCACATGATATCCAAATGTGGCACATACCAGCCGTTAAAAAGGTTATTTTTTCCAAATTTAAGACAGAGTTCCAAACCTGCTCGCTGCTTCCATGGGTCCTTCGCAAATTGGTATATGATTGGTATATGATGCAACTTCTTTTCTTTGAATGGATTTCAACATGAAAATCTCAAAGTGGTAGTTTTTTGATGGTCGCACCACATGATATTTCATAAAATGGACATCATCAGACAACATTTGTATGTATATTATGATGGAAATATACACTACCGTTCAAAAGTTTGGGATCGGTACGATTTTTAATGTTTTTAAGAGAAGTTTAGTCTGCTAACCAAGACTGCATTTATTTAATTAAAAATACAGTAAAAACAAGAATATTTTGAAATATTATTACAATTTAAAATAACTGTTTTCTATTTGAATATATTTTACAAAGTAATTTATTCCTGTGATGCAAAGCTGAATTTTCAGCATCGTTACTCCAGTCTTCAATGTCACACGATTCTTCAGAAATTATTCTAATATGCTGATTTGCTGCTCAAGAAACATTTCTGATTATCATCAATGTTGAAAACAGTTTCTTGATTAAAAAAAAATTCAAAAGAACAGCATTTATCTGAAATACAAAGCTTTTGTAACATTATACACTACCGTTCAAAAGTTTGGAGACAGTAAGAATTTTTATTTTAATTTTTTTGATAAGAAATTCAATAAATTAATACTTTAATTCAACAGGGATGCATTAAATCATTCAAAAGTGACAGTAAAGACATTTATAATGTTACAAAAGATTATATTTCAAATAAATGCTGTTCTTTTGAACTTTCTATTCATCAAAGAATCCTGAAAAAACAAATTGTACTCAAATATTTTGTACAATTGTACACAAAAAAATGTTTCTTGAGCAGCAAATCAGCATATTAGAATGATTTCTGAAGGATCATGTGACACTGAAGACTGGAGTAATGATGCTGAAAATTCAGCTTTGCCAACACAAGAATAAATTATATTTTCAAATATTTTCAAATAGAAAAGTTATTTTAAATTGTAATAATATTTCACCATATAACTGTTTTTACTGTATTTTTAATTAAATAAATGCAGTCTTGGTTAGCAGACGAAACTTTTTTTTAAAAACATTAAAAATTGTACCGATACCAAACTTTTGAACGGTAGTGTATATTTCCATCATAATATACATACAAATGTTGTCTGATGATGCTTTGCAATTTTGTACAGGATTACAAAACCTGTTGGAAATCATGCCAATTAGTGCAGAAAATGATTTTTTTTTATAAAAGTTATGGCCAGACGGTCACACCACATGATATTTTGACACTTTAAATAACAGAAAATTAAAAAATAACTAATGTTTTTTTGAAAAGTTAGTGAGTACATGCACGGAAAAGGTACTACATATATATGCTATATTTTAATCATTTAAACCAAATTTTCAATGAAAAAAAAAATGCAATTGGACAGAAAATTTAGACATTACGTCATTGACCCATATGCTATATGTTTAAAACTTCTCAAAAATGCTCTTATGAATTGGCTTAAGCTTCAAAAAATTCTTAGTAAAAAGTAGGACTTGTTTAAGAGTAGGAGCTGTTCATAAAGAAGCTAAAATCAACTTTCAGCAAAGTCTAAGACTGACTCATAGGTGCTAACTGAGGTGGCACCTAAAGTGTTTTGAACTAAGGACTACAATGATGTCAACCCAAAAATGCCTGCCTTCAACCTCTGAATCAGCCAGTAGTGAGCCTGTAAGGTAGTCATGGCAGCATGACATTTAATGATTTAATGGAATTAAAATAAAAACATTTAATTAAGACAATGCAACATTTATTTTAATATTTAAATTTATTTTTGAAAAAATGCTTTGCGTTGTACAAAACGATCAATTCTTTGCATTGTGCAAAACAAACAAACAAACAAAAAAAAAAATCATCAAGGATTGATGCTGTGGAATCCTTTTCTACTGATATGTCTCCCCATTTACAGTTGGAGCAATGATGCGAACATGAGTTCCATCAATAGCTCCAACAAATCCAGGGAAGCTTGCAATCCTCATAAAGCGGCTTGCTTTTGCTGCATGGTTTGAAAATCAGTTGGGAAGCTGATGAACTGCCATACAGTAGTGGCCAACAGTGATGTCCAGCCTAGAAAAACTGACATCTTCATATATTAATAAAAAATGTGTTAAAGATTTTGTAAGCATATTACGTAGTTGTGCTTGGAGTTAATTGTTTTTATTTGTGATATTGAGTGGACATAATGTTTGGCCAGGCTGTCATACAAAGAAAAAAACGAGAGAACCAGCGAAATATTAATAACTGATTATGCTGTAGTCAGTGTATGCTTTTCCTCTGAGCCGTTTGTTTTTCTATGCTTTTTTTTTTTTGCATAGCATTTGCCCTTTTTGCCAAATAATTTTGTCAGATAAATACCTTAACTAAGTTTAGTGTTTTGTTCTTCTCTCATATCTAACATATTTAAAAATATAAAATATTTTCCTTATATTTGGATGCTTTAATCAAAGTTGTAGGGTCATTAAAAACAAATATCCCCTCCGGACATCACCTTTGGCCACTACTGTATGTTTGGTGTGGTTAGTGCCACAATTGTGCTATTTAAGACCCTGCTTACTGAGGGCTGATGGCCCAAGTCATCACTGGTGCACTGCTGCATTTTTCCAGTTGCCCAACAATGTCATTTTTACTTTCATTACTTGGTCAGTTACAAAAAGAATACCTTGACAATCAAGCTTGTATCATTTTATCAACTCCAATATCATATAACTCCCAATGCATGATATATTTGTTGGAATTTGTAGATGGAGAACTGAAGGAATAGAGCTCTTTCTCTTTCCCTCTTTCTTTCTCTGCGGAGCTGAACTCCTCCCAATATCTTGGTGCTACTATTTCATCTTATTTACATATTAACCATTTGGTTGCCATGGTGTAGAGGTGATTTGTGCCATGTGACCTTTAGAGCATGTCTATATTTCTCTTTTTCCTCCCTACAGTATACACACAAGCACACTTTTTCTTTGCTTTCTTTATCTTCTAAGTGATTATATCTTGGCTGCCTGTACATATACAAATACAGGTTGCACATAAAAATTAAGTACCAAAAACATTCTGAATATAAACCTGTAAATCTTTTAGGAATGTAGAAATAACATTTTCACATTACCACATCCTCTTCACAACTTGCAAGCATATTTAGTTGTGTGTGTATGGTACCCACAAGGATAGTAAAACCTGAGATCACCTACATTGTGGGGACCAGCCAGCAGTCCCCATGGAGGAAATGGATTCATAATTTTTTGAAAATGTAAAAATGCAGAAAGTTTTGTGTGTTGGGTAGGGTTAGGGGGATAGAATGTACAGTTTGTACAGTATAAAAACCATTACGTGTATGGAGAGTCCCTACAAGCATAGTGAACCAGACGTGTGTGTGTGTGACAGGTCTGCTTCGGTAGGCTGAATCATTCCAAAAATGTCACTAGTTTAAATGTGGTTATTTATATTTATTTTTATATTATTTATTTTATCATTTCTATTAATTTAATTTAATTTTTTTTTGCATGCAAGTAGATGATCTCATGAAATGTTTATTGAAGTTTTCGTTTGAATTGTTTCCACAAGTACAAACTTCAAGGCCTTGTTATCTCTCTCTCTCTTTCTCAGTATTGTTATCTCTCTCTGTCACACAAAGCCTGTTACAGAACATTGTATTGTACCTAGGGTTGCAAAGGAGCGGAAAGTTTCCGGTAAATTTCTGGAAACTTTCCACGGGAACTTAACCTGGGGAATTTTGGAAATATTTCAATTTGGAAAATTAACAGGAATTTACGGAAATTTATGGGAATTTATGAGATTTTATGGGAATTAATTGGAAATTTTGGGAAATTTTATAAATGTATAATATTTATATTAAATGTATCATATACAAACAAATATAAACATTTTGTTTGGTCTTAACATGAAATAAGTTATTTATTTTTTGCATTCAATTAATTTTAATTTAGTAAATTTGTGAAATAAATATATTTTCATTGCAGCAGTTATGTGTTATTTATTTCAGTGTCACATGATCCTTTAAAAATCATTCTAATATGCTGATTTGATACTCAGTTATTATCAATGTTGGAAACAGTTGTGCTGCTTAATATTTTTTTGGAACCTGTAAAACTTTTTTCAGGATTCATTGATGAATAAAAAGTTAAAAAGAACAGCATTTATTCAAAATAGAAATCTCTTCTAACAGTATCACTTTACTATCACTTTTTATCAATTTCACACACAGTTGCTGAATAAAAATGTATTTCTTTAAAAAAAAAAAGACTGACCCTGCAATTTTGAACGGTAGTGTATATTGTTACAAAATATTTCTATTTTAAATAAATGCTGTTCTTTAAATTTGTATTCATCAAAGAATCCTGAAAAAAAAGTATCACGGGTTATAAAAAATATTAAGCAGCACAACTGTTTCCAACAATGATAATTGAGTGTCAAATTAGCATATTAGAATGACTTCTGAAGGATCATGTGACACTGAAGACTGGAGAATTGATGCTGAAAATCCAGCTTTGCATCACAAAAATAAAATATATTTTAATGTATATTAAAATAGAAAACCATTATTTTAAATTGTAGTTATATTTTACAATACTACTTTTTGTTTTCTGTATTTTTGATCAAATGTGCATGTTATGGACTGGGGGAATGCACAGTGCATGCAGGGGGTGTGGCCCCAATAGCCTTGCAGTAAGTAGTGTGCTGTGGGAATTTGAGGAATGTGCAGGGTAAAAATTAAACTGAAATTGCATTAAATTTGGTTGTTTTAATCAAAATTATGCTGTAAGATGTTTTTTTTTCATCTACATTTAAGTACCCTGTTATAGGCTTTAATTCCCGTTAATTTCCATTTATTCCCATTAATTTCCATTGAAAGTTTCCAGATTGATTTTGCAACCCTAATTGTACCTAGTATACTGCCAGAAGAGAAATCTGAACATTCACACAGCTAACTATGTGCCACCTAGTGAGAAGGAGTATTTTTAAATGATTTTCAGGTCTCTTGTATTACCTTGACTTAATTTAACCTTGTAAAAGTTGATCTTACTCCAGTCTCAAGGCTAGGCCTAGCCAAAGCGAATCTCTCTGCTATGCTGTAACTTTCTTATGCTAAGTTGACCCACTTTTGTTCATGATTTCAGGTGGCTGGTATAGTCATAACACATATGTGGTTATATATATTGACATATTGTTGGGGAGTGGGGTCATAAACACTCGTTTTCCTCCTCTCTATTTTTTCTTAGTGCAAACCTTGCTTTCATTTTTGCTGCATGTGTATGTGTGGTCACAAGTGTTTTTTTTTGCAGTGCACGTGCACAGTTGCACATGGCCAATCTGTCACACTTTGGGAAAGTGAGGGCACAACCTCATTTCCCCTTGAGTCTCTGTTGTCTCTTCCTGTTAGTTGATCCAGCAGCACATGAACTCATGCCACCTGCCTTTGTGTGTATAAATCTGATGATTGTATTTCTGACACAATTATGACATATTTAAAATTATAATTGTGAATTATTTAACTTGTTTAGATCAAAACAAAGCTGTTTTGACACAAATTATCTGTTAAATGTATGTGTATGTGTATTCATTTTCTTGAACACTTGCTGTTGTTCATTTTGTGCCTGGTTGGATTCAGCAAGTAAAGAAATTCAGTATTTTTAGGGTTAAGTTGTGAAAGTTAATGTAATAACAGCTAGCACCCTCTGCTGGACCTCCTGTTTCACAATGAGCTAAAGAGAGAGGGAGAGAGAGTGAGCGAGCAAGGGAGAGAGAGAGAAAAACGAGTCCGGATTTTAACGACATCTCTAATATTCATGCTGATGCGTTTTGCTGCTTTGTGCTTTCATTTCTCGCCGCTTCGTCTGCGTCTCCTGCTCGCCGCACACACCCTAGCCTGAGAGAGGGGAGGGGAACAAGGGAAAAGGAAGGAAAGAAAACAAGTGGAAATAAGGAAAACAAGCTACAGAGCATCCAACTGAGCCAGTACAAAAAACCTTTTGTGTTAGCAATCCTACCTTCGTCTGGTATGTGAAAGGAGAAAGAGGAACGAGAAGTCTTGTCGGTCTATGCGTGTGTGTGAACGCAAGAGAGTGGACGAGAAAACGACGGCCGGGAGAGATCGAGTGCAGTTGTTCTCGGACGGACAGTTGGAGGGAATCGATGAGAAAGAGAGCGCAAGAGAGGGAGGGAAAAGAATAGAGCCCAGCTGAGCGCAGCAGAATGAGAGAATCCCGGACAAGCGTGGCTGCTTCATCGGTCTCTTCCTCATTCCCTTGTTTTCCGTGAAGCGCGGCTCCATGCAGCCCGGCCAGGGGAGGAGGAGGAGGTGAACAGGGCTTCTTCAGCCACGGACCTGCCGGGGGAGGGAGGGAGAGAGGGAAAGTGAGCGAGAGAGAGAGAGAGAGAGAGAGAAAGAGAGAGAAGGGAGGAGGGAGCGTGCAAGAGAGAGAGAGAGAGAGAGAGAGAGAGCAAAAAAAAAAACGGCGAAAGGGCAAGGCTTTTGTTGGCGGTTGGAGAGAGGGAAGAGGGGGAAAGAAGAAAAGAAAAAACATGTCTACGGTGAAGAGGCCGAGAGGACGGGTGAGTGAGTGAGTGAGTGAGTGAGCGAGCATGTGTTTGTGTATGGGGTGGGGGGAGGGTGGAGAGAGGTGGTGGAGGAGGAGGAGGGAAGGGTGGATGTGGGGGAGGGGGCCGGCAGGAACTGAGCAGCTACAGGCTCATGCGGCAGGCTACACAATCGCCGCCATCTTGTGCTAACTGTTTCTCTCCATTTCTTATTCTCTAGCTTGCTAGCTAACAGGGAATGCTACATTAGATAGCTTTTGGTGCTCTGTCTGCTCTTCTTCCTGTTTCGTTTTCATCTACTTTCTTTCACTAAGGCGCCGTGGGATGTGCCACATGTGTGCATCAGGCTTTGTGTGGCAGTGCCGCATGCACGTTTCTGTTTTAATATAGATTCGTTATAAGCGGAGACATTGATGACCTGAGCGAGGAGAGAGATTGAAATTGCTGCGGCGCTGGCAGCCTGTAATTTCAGTTATTTATAGATGTGTTACATAGCTGCAGTGCTCACAGCTTGCTGCATTTTCCCCTCGCTCTCCCTCTCGCTCGCTCACGTCATATTCCTCTATTACTCATTTTCTCACATACGCTCTCCCGCCTTTCCCCTATAGTTTTCCTCCTTGTCTCCATTCCTGCTGATTTACCCCTTCATGCCTCGAGTGGATTAGTGTGAATATTTCAGGAGAGCTCAGTCTCTCTCACTCTGCTCTCCGGCTCATGTTTAGCCACCAAATGAGTTGGTGTTTATAACCCTCCCCCAATCTCTTTTCTTTTGTTTCACTCTTTCCAGATAATTCCTTTTATTTAGCTGTCAGGAAAGCGCAGGCCGGGTGATTCGATTTTATGTCGGTGTCTTTTTTTTGAGAGTCAACAATGCTTTTATTGGCATGACTGGAACATTGCTTTGGACAGCTGTTTGTGTCATGTTTTTAAAAGAGCAAGTGTGCAAAGTATAACCTAATAAAGTGATAGATAAGATTTCGTTCTCCTCCTATGGGGTTCAGACTCACTTTAGCTGCTTTCCTGGTGAGAAAAAGTGTGAGAAATTGAGGAAAAAGAGAGATTCCATGTCAGCGAAATGGGCATGAATAATAAAAGTTGGCATGTCTCGGCCTGCTATATGATCGTGTGGTGAATTATACATGGCTGTCTTTTTATTTCATGGGGTGAGGGGTGGATAATGTGAATAAACGGGCTCTCAGGTTGAGGATTTCAGTTCTTGACCTTTGATCAGTGTGTGATGCCGTTCAGATGTACTGTGACTTATTAATGGCCCTATACCACATGTTTACAAATGATATCTATCATTTCTGTGCAGTTGTCCAAACCTTCCCTTTATCTTCAACTATAGCTGGTTGGCCATGTGATTGGAGAGCAGTTAATATTATGAAACCCAGGCATTAGGAACACTGATGATGCAGCAGTTCAAAGATGGAGGATTTCCCGTGTTGTCATCCAGTATGTGTGGGTGGACTCAGGCATCCCTTGCTGCACTGCTTCAGCTACAATCAGATTGACATAGGATCTCCAAGGATTTTTATCTTGGACCTATTCTTATGTTTAGCCTGCTGGCGAGGTCATGAAATAACTAGCTCGCTTATTAAATTCTCAACCTGTATTGAGTTGGGTAAAGAAGGACCCCAAACTCTTGAACGGTTTTGAGCTGTATGCACATAAAGTATCTCTACTACCTGACAGGTCTCACTGAAATAGGTGTCGTGAGAAATCACATCTGTCTCAGTAACAGCCCTAGACACAAAAAATAATCAGTGGAGTGAGGCACATTTTAGCCAGTCAGCAGACTAGCCAATCAGAAATGTTCTTTGCTTATCAACAAGGTATGAAATTAATTTTTTGCCCACCAGGCACAAAGGCTGGTGAAATTCCCAGTTCAAATATATGATGTATTTGACATGTGCAAAGAACACTTTTTTCCTTTGTTTTTTGCATTAACACAATCCCTGGTCTCTTTTAATTTTACTTAAAATCAGAACGAAATGGAAATTCAACCTATCTATTTTCTAAATTTATGTTATTAATCTCATTTTGAACAATTCATTCATGCATACATTTTTTTTTTTTTTTTTAGCCCATTNTTTTTTGAGCCCATTATTTTTTTTTATATCAATGTCATAAGTGGTTCTTCGGGTGAAATTACAGACTTCTTTCTGGTGACGTATGCTGGACTCCTCCAATAATTTAATCTGCTTAAACCCCACCCCTTTCTTACAGTCGACTGCAAGCTCGCATTCACATCTGCCTCCATTTAATCAACAACCGATCAATAGAATCAAGTCTCTTCCCTACATTTTCTTTATCTTTTTGGATAATCCGCCTCACACGGATATACGTCACAATACAAAAGATAAGATCTGTCTCTACTTCCATTACATTGTGACTTTAAGATCTTAGTTAACTTTCCATTTACACTGTTATATTTTTTGTTTTGATCCCTGTTTCGGTTGGCTCTATTGTTAACAACAAATATAAGCCACAATTTTAGAAATCAGACAATATCAATCAGACAAAGCTTTGCCTTCACAGTGCACATTATAAGCAAATCACAGTAGATAAGCTAAATAAACAAAGTCCCTTTTAAGACAAGTCATTTCTCTCGGCAGCCATCTTTGAAACGCCTCTCTGGTATGCAAGTGCTGCTTCTATGTCTTTGAATGGGGAAACATCAAATTCTCAAGCTGTTTGCCAAGCTTTCGATTAAATTTCACATTTGAAATCACCAATGAAATCTGACAACAACTGTCTCATAAATCTTGTTTCTAAACGCTCGAATCATGACAAAAAACTTAATTTTTCAGGCTGGATCAAGCTAATGTGCATACGCAGTCCTAAGTGTGCGTCTCTATAGGAAGCGCGTGTCTGACTGTTTCTATAGGAACCGGAGCTTCCATAACTGCAGCTGCAGTGACGTGATGACTTTACCAATCGGTGATTGGCTCTTATTTAGAAGGCAGGACTTATTCCGCCATTTTGCTCGTTGCACTTTCTCCTATTCATCATCATACGAGTGCACCGCCTTTCTATATATAAAGTCTTTGAAATTACCCACCACTGTCTGTAAAACTACCACCATTGTCTGGTAGAAGCTGTTAATTTCATACTTTGCCTGTGAATGATTTTTCACATTCTGGGTTGCTGGCATTTTTTGGGGGGTCCGGGTTTTGGAGAGAGGTTGTGTGCTTGAAGTTAGCAAAACATATTAAATCACTTACAGAACCTTTAATCTTATGTGCAGAGTTGCTGTTTCTCTGTACTGACTTTGTCCTGCTTAATAAGAAACCTATTAAAGTATTTACATCCGCTCGAGTCCAAGTTTTCTAGGTCATGACTGGAGGAGTAATGTTATGGCTGTTCATTGAATTCAGCTCATCGTCCTGTCTTATGTTGAATAGAGCTCTCATATTGACTGGTAGACTAGTGTACATGGCGTCATGGTATCTTAAATAGTGTATTGTTCATCATGGGTTTTGCATATGGAATTACAGAATCCTGAAATAGAAACCTCTCTATTGGTTTCCTGTACAGTCCTGCCTACACAACAGTTTTAGATGAAGCTAGTCCTATGGAGAACATTAATATCATGTTTGAATGGTAACATCTTTCTTTTTCTATTTTCTCACAGCCTCCTAAGAACACTAATGGTCCTAGCAGCCAGCCGCGGGTACTCAGCCCACCAGTGAAAAGCAGCTCCTCTTCTTCCTCTTCGTCATCCTCGTACGTATCCGTGTCAGAGAAGAGGGTGCAGAAGCGACATCATCAGCATCAGCAGCAGCAGCAGCAGCAGCAGCAGCAGCAGATGGAGTCACCCCTTTCGGACGATAAACAACAGAAGGCCAATCGAATCATCTCGGAGGCCATCGCCAAAGCACGAGAGAGGGGAGAGAAAAATATTCCACGCGTCATGAGTCCTGAAAGCTTCCCGTCTTCATCGTCACAGCACCGCAGTCACAGGGCAGGTTCCTCCAAGTCCAGAGGCAAGGATAAGAGTTCCAAGAAGGCCCGGATTGTGTCGTCATCCAAGCCCAAGCAAAAGGCTAAAATTGGGTAAGACCACTGTGACATTCTCCCTAAGCTGAAGGATGAGTGACATTACATTAATCTGTTTCTTTTTCAGAGAGCGGGAGGGGAAGTGTTATGTAGATGTGTCTGTCATGATTTGTGATGACTTCAGTTTATCCAAGACCATCTCTGTAACTTCACCTGCATGTTGTTAGTCAAGCAGCTAAGTACTGCAAGCTAAAGAGGTTTTACTGCTTACAGATGTGGTCTTAACTTGTTTTTGTGTATCAAGTCTAAAACAGATGAGATTCAAGCTCTCTTAAACAGGGGTTCCCAAACTTTTCAGCCCACGACCCCTAAAATAACAATGCCACTGACTAGCGACCCCCACTATCCTCGGAGGTGGTTAAAGTATACAAACGTTGTGCGCAATGGCGCACACCACACGCACTAACGGCTGTTTCACACATACACGTTTTTTTTTTCCCGTGCCCATATTAACGGATTTGAGCATTCACAGTTTTATTTACTGCGTCTGCAGTGATCATTTACGCACCGTCTAAACTATAGCGCATTGTTCACATTAAAATAAACTATGTCAAATGTATTGATGCGAAAAACTAGTAATTTCACAATAGATGCATATAATTTAAAGTCTCTGTTACACAATCAACACATGGCTTTTTTGCCTCGGGTAAATCAAGGATAGTGACACCTTACCAGGCATTCAGGTGATCAAGGAGACATAATGGATAGCACTCATCTCTTTGTGAAGGTGGAAAAACAAAGTTCTTTATAGCCTGAGGGATTTCTTGTAAAAAGATTTAAAAGGAAAGAAAAGACGAGAGTTGCCTGTTTTTGTCTATTGTAAGTTTTAATTTAAAATTTTTGTGATTTTAACATAAAACTTATGTTTAAATGTTTTGCCACTTGAGTGAGCAACGTAATATAAAAATCTAAAGTATTACTATATATAAATATAAAGTAATGAAATGAATAAAACGTTTAAATGTTGTGAGTTTAAACGTGACATCTATAAATATAGTGTATACAAAGAGAATTGCAATGCTGACGAGCCATGTTCAGTAACAACTTTTGGATTTGAAATAAAAATAAGTAAATGTTGTGTTAGTAATATAGGCCTACAGGCATGGATCAGTTGCGTGCTGCAAACGTGGCATATGTGAAAGCACAATAGCACGTGCTGCATATGTACTGCAAAGGCATGACGGTGGTGCTTCTCAGCTCTCCTCCGCTGGCCTCCCTGCGTTGTCTTTTGGTCGATATTAACCAACGTTTAATTTCGACAAAAATAATTTCCAAAGCCTAAAGAATTACATACGTACATATGTCAGAATGTTTAACATGGTGCTGTAAACTGACCTGCTGCAACTGATGCTGTTGCTAATATGTCATTAATCTGTCGTAGTCACCTCAGGAGTCACGGTCGAGGGAAGGGAAATCAAAAGGTTTATGGCTTTTTTTATTTGCATTGTTTTTGTTTTTAATTTAACTACTATTTTTTTAGTATTTTGTTACAATTATTGATAAAATATGCTATTTCTAATCATTTACTTTTCTTTTTCTTTTTTTTTTTGGTTTCTGGAAATCATCTCGCGACCCCCCACTTTGGCAACCACTGCTCTTAAAGATGCAGCTCTGTATCATCAGAGCGTGAGGAGCATTGAATGTCATGTTAAATGCTGTTAGCTTGAAGTAGAGGTTTAATTAAGCACTAAGGTATGAGAGGCTGTGCAATATTGTGAATATAGTTAAGAGTAAAGGACATTGATGTTTCTCATTTTTAAGAGCATTTGTTAACATTCGACTAAAGCGGAGACCGTTGAACTTTTTACTATGAAAGGCCAAAAAGCAAATATTTCATTATATCCAACTATATTGTATTCAAATTAAGATTTTTTCTAATCAAATTTACTTATATTCTCTGTATTTCAAAGAAAAAATGAAACACAAAATGTGAAAACAAAAAGGAAAATTAGAAATGAAGATATGCTTCAGTGATATAGCGGCCCAAGTCAAAGGTCATCAGGGGCCAACTCTGGCCCACAGGCCCTGGTTTGGGTATCTTTTCACTAAAGGTAATTCAAAACATTCACTCCTCCATTGCCCTGTTGTGAGAAAATGTGAAAACGTGCCTATACCGTCAAAACCCAACATTGGCATGTCAGCCATTTCTTTCACCTTAATGCACCCTTCGACTTGTGCAAAACTAGAAAAATCCACCTCAGGGTACCACATAAACTTGTATGCAAATGTTGAGAGTTTATGCGCATATCAAGTGTTTCCTGTCAAGTTTTCTTGAGCACAACTTTTGCTGGAAACCCAGCAATAGTCACTGGCGGGTACAAAATTCTAGTACTGCAAAGATGGCAAGCGCAGCAAAATGCTCTGTAAAATTGTAACTCTGTTAGTTCAAGAAACTTTTAGTCTAACAAAAATGTCAACGTTTCATTAGATGTTTACAGATATATTTTCTTAATGTCATGCTGATGATTCTGCCTTTAGCTGTTAGGAAGTCTTTGGACCTAGAAGCTCAGAGCATGCATGGAGTGTGCACTTTTTAACCACATCTTTAACAAGTTACAGAACCTATTAGCAACCCCTTTTAATACCCCTAAACTGTATGCGATTTGAGAAACGCTGCCCTAGCAGTTCTCCTGAGATATGTTGGAAATTTGATGACTGAAGATTAATATAAGGGCCATTTTTAAATATTTTAAGACTTTTGTTCACTAGCATGAAAAAACTGAGATCAGTAGAGATGGAGTCTGATCCAGAACCAGTTTCTATTAAATCATTAATCAGCAATCACAAGCTATCTGAGACAGAAGTTTTAAAATTGTTAATGCCAAAGACCCCCTGTATGATGCAAAGCACACTGTCTGCAAAAAATGTATATTATAAAGTTATATTATTATGTTTTTAAAAAGTAAATAATTGGTATTCATGTTGTTATTGTACTAAAGCACAAATATTGGTCCAAAAACATTTACTTTTTTTTCTTAAAAAAAATTTAATTGGACCCCGTTATACCCGTTTGATGTCCCTTAAGGGGGTCCCCGGGCCCCAGTTTGAAAACCCCTAATTTGAGGGTTGAATAAAAAATATGCAGCTTGTTTTGTAACACACAAACCTGTGCTAAACATACAGTAATCTCCTGTTCTCCCATTTTTGTCATGATTAATGATTCCTTTACAAAATGTACCTCACGTGTAACAGCAGAGCTCACACTGACAGCCTCTTCTGGAGACTGAAAGTATGAATAGATCATAAGGCTGAACAGAATATGCAGAGATTTATGACATCATGATGTCATCTGATCTGCATTAATGGAGGACTGAATAGAAGAACGTGACATGAGATTTCAAGGTCATGTGCATTATGTGATTAATTATGTGATATATGCCTCTGCAAACTTTGTCCAAAATATTGTTTGGCTTTTCCAGCTTTAAGGTTCAGTCTAGATGCTGCTTTGCTCTTAGGACGGCTACATGCTTTATTATGGTCCATTGCTGAGATTACGAAGCTAGCATGAAAATGTTTAGCATTCCCACTGTGCTTGTAAAAGTGGTATTTTGAATTTCTTCTGTGACTTGTTCATCGTGCTTAATGGATTAGTAGTCTGACTGACCCAAATACTTCAGCAGTAAAGGCAAGACAAACAGGAAATGTATATGTTCAGACTCAACCCCTTACTGGCTAATTTCTTTGCTTGTTTAACAGAGTTTCTCGACTCATTCACCTCTATTGTATAAATTACATTATTTACCATGCCTGACAGAAGTAAGCAGATGTTGATGGCCAGTTTGCAGATACTCAAAAACGAGACGGGCAGGTTTACGTATTGAATTGCTAATAGACTAAGTGGTCTTCTTCTACCTGTTAAGTACTCAAAGTTACCTGTCTGGTTTGGCATGCTTTTATTGAGCTTGTTTTGCAGCGTAAGTGTGAACAGGCTGTTGTCATATGGCATTATTCTGTTTCCAAGTGAGTGGCATTTATTAAGGTTTGAGTGTTATGTTGTATGTAGTGTCTTGACCATACGAAAATTTGGAATTTTGCAAGTTACAACATTGTGCAGGTATTTTTACATTTTTCTAGAAAATTATTCTAAATCTCTCTAACATTAAAGGCTCGGTGTGACGACCTGCACTTTTTATGACAGCAAAACCTCACCAAGAAAAAATATTAAATAAAAATAAGTAATCTCTGGGGGGAAAAAAGATATGAACCAACATATCATGGTTAAAACTTTTACAGGGAAAAATAATTTTCAAAGGACTCCTACTGCCTAAATATTTCTGCTAAAATCTGTGATACGCAAGCTTCTGGTATAGTATTCTACTTCCAAAGCAAATTGTTAACATTTATTATCAACATATTCATATATTATATTAAAATATAATGCATTAATTAGGGTTGGGTATTTTAGCGTTTGAATTTTAGCGATTCAGAATCTGCTTATCAATTCCGATTCTCACAGATACCCATCATCAGCCTAAAGACTTTTTAATATGGTTTAAAAAAAAAAATACCACCGCAAAAACAATTAGACTAACTAATATAAATTTCAAACATCATTAAAGACAAGTAAACAGTAATAAAATAAGAACAAATAAACAAATTAGCAATAGCACAAATAAATACAACTGAACAAAGTTCAGGTTATGGGTGCCCCAATCAGGGTTTTTAGGGCAGATCACCGATTAACGATCACTGGAAGCAGCATTGGCCGATACCGATCACTGAAATAAATAATTGTACATGATAAATAGAAGGCTTCAAATAGACCCACTGGGGTTAATTAGCTATTCTTAACAACAATGTATTTAAGTATAAAAAATTAAGAGATGGAAAAAGTATCATGAATTGGCAACTTTTTTTTATTATTGGCAAGCAACATGTGCAACATATTCAGTTCCCTCTCTTAAAGGTGATTAGGAACAACTTGGAGCTTAACAAATATTGCATTTCTGTAAAATAAATAATAATAATAAAAAGTCAGAACAGCCTTTATCAACATAAAGTAATCAAATGTAAATCCACTGCATAGTCTTCACTGTATAAATTAAATAGATTAATCCTACTAAATCTACTAAAGAGCAGCGAGTGATTTTTCTCTATTTTGTTTTTTTCGGAACACAAATGAAGATCTTTTTGATGAAATCTGAGAGCTTTCTGTCCCTCTAGACAGCTACACAACTGAAACTTTGACTCTTCAAAAAGTTCATAAAGAGATAGTAAAACTAGTCCATATGAATTGAGTGGTTTAGTCCAAATTTTCTTAAGAGACTTGGTCGCTTTATATGATGAACAGATTGAATTCAGGCTTATTTGAGGCTATAGTCAAGCTAGCAAAAATACACAAACTTGAGTATGAATATGTGATGCACTCACAAACAGCTTTTTAAATTATTATTTTTTTTTATACGGACAGTTGCAGTAAACCACTTAAGTCAGGAAACCCTTAGAATAAAGTTAACTGTTACTACTATGGGTTTTCTTAACTGAACAAATTTGTAGCAACTAGATGCTGGATATTTATTCTCAAATCACTTTGGAGACATGGAGGCAGAGGTGGGTCTTAGATCTTGCCCTCATAAATGGCAGAATTAGTGTCTTTGAGCCTGAGGTGGAGAGCAAAGCCAGAAACCTACTGACCTGCTTTGCACCAAACTGCACACTACAGCCATTAAAGCAGACCATGTGATCTCAGATGCTTGAGAGACTGCAGTCATTCACACACCCATATTTATATATATGTTCAGTCTGCCAGGTTATGTTGATATACAGTCATGTATTGGAATTTTTCGCATCAGTACTTATATAATTAGTATATATAATTTATTTATTTTTTTTTGGCCATATCACCCAGCCCTATATCCATGACCATGTGTTCATTCATTCAATGAAGAAAGAAGCGAACCATGCAAGACAGATTGAAACTGATACAGCAAATTCACTCTTTCCCTGACACACTGAGTTTCTCTCTAACACGTTCAGTGCAGTTTTAATCCAATTATGATATTGTGATTCATTGCAAATGAACTGTGATGTAAGGAGACTAGTTGTTTCGTGGTGCATGTTAATACTGGACGTTTACATTATACTTATATTGAAAGAAAGAAGTAAGAGATGAAAAAGGATCTTTTTCAGGCACAATTATTTTAAACTCCTTTTATGTATATGTTTGTGCAACCATGATGCTGGTAGGAGCTTTTAGGGAAAAGAATAAGCATGTGCGAATGCGTATATGTAGCCTAGGTTACAACCCTGAAATATTAATGCAGCCTTCTGCATTTGCTGCCAAAGACCTTCCGCTCTCATCCGCCGAGAAGGTATGCATGCATGTATATGTGTTTGCTTCTGATTTTAAATACTGATACATCATAAGAAATAAGAGAGAAAAACAAATCTCCATGTTCTTTATGACTTACCAAGCCACCCAGTTGTCAAACATGCAGTGGCTACTACAGTCAATAAAAATGCATTATATTTACCTTTTATCATCATTGTGTGTGAGAGTGTGAGAGTGTACAGGTTTATATTACATTGTGGGGACTAGGGATGCAACGGTTCAAATTGCTCACGGTTCGGTTCGTATCACGGTTTTAGGGTCACAGTTTCGGTATACGGTTCAGTATGTGCTATGTTCAGGGAAAATAGGACTACAGTCAAATAAAAATAAAGAAAATAAGAACAAATAATCAAACTACAAGCAACATCACAATTAAATACAATAGAGCAAATATTCAAATAAAATAAACAGCTTTTTCAGGTTTTTCAGGTATCTAACAGTAGTTGTCAGGTAAAAAAAAGGGATAAAGTAATCAAATCTAAAATAACACTGCATATTATCTTCAGTGTATAAATTAAATTACAAAATAAGTTATAAGTTACAAAAGCTATTCAGTCAAGAGCAGTGAGCGATTTCTTCATCATTTGTGATTTGATTTAACATTAAAAACACAGGAAGCAGTAATAGTTTTTTCCCTTTAAGACATAATGCACGATCCAGTACATATACTGTTAAACATGCGTTGTCTTTCTCAACTATTATATGTTCACTTAAGACATAACCGACTATGTTTGCTAGGATACTCGCCAAGACGGGCATGTTGACATAATTTTTGTATGACTACGGATGAGCGCACACACATCTTCTCACAGCGCGCACAAGTTATTTCGTTTCTTGTTCTAGAATGTTTAAATTAGCAAGGCTTAAATGAGTTTAGTTTAATAGCAACGTGTGCTATTCAGGTCTCACCTGCGCTCGCGCGCTATCAACACCAAGGTGATGACAGCGTAAATGACTGGACATTAGAGCATACAGCACTCGCAGTTAACCAAGTTTAGAAAGAGAGACTGTTTTGTCCACGCTTTTTGATTATCATTATTGTAACATTTTGGGAAGCCAGAATGCACATCCATCGACTGAAACATACATTATCTGAACTCTGTCTGTCTGTTTTCCACGTTGCTCTTTTAAACAAACCATATTAGCCTATAGATGTGTCGTCATTCGAGATGGACCGCGGTGCAAGTGCGTGCCGAACCGTAAGTGGAGAACAGTACGGTTAGATTTTTTTTGTTGTTTTACCAAGAACCGTTGCACCCCTAGTGGGGACCAAATGATACCCACAAGGATAATAAAACCTGAAATCACCTTCATTGTGGGGACCAGCCAGCAATCCCCATGGGGAAATTGATTAATAAACATACTAAATTTCTTGAAAATGTAAAAATGCAGAAAGTTTTCTGTGATGGGTAGGTTTAGGGGTAGTGTAGGGGGATAGAATATACAGTTTGTACAGTATAAAAACCATTACGTCTATGGAGATTCCCTGCAAGGATAGTGAATCAGACATGTGCAAGAGTGTGTGAATGTGAGTGTGATGTTGTTTTTGTTTGTTGGTGAGTTGTCTTTGAGCTGTAATAAAGATATTTTCTTTAGGTTTGCTTAGGTGCTTAGGTCTGTAATCTGACAAAGTTCAGGCATTAAAATAACAGGTGATTTTAAATTCTAAGTTCCTTTAAGAGAAAGATGGCTATTATTGTAAACCAGTGTTGACCAACTAGGATTTGTGGTGTTGGTTTTGGTAGATTTATTGGAGATTATTAATGTGAAATGATCAATCAAATGATGGAGTAAAAAGTTTTCTTAAGTTTTCTTTTCATTTCTCTTCTTTTCAACAGTGTAAATGAAATGTTGATCATAGTGGCCTGTTAACTGGTGTCTTTTTTCAGGAATTGTAATGCAATATGTGGTGTACATGTAAGAATGATAAGAATGCAATGTAAGAATGACAGTCTGACTCTGCCTGAGGTTTGTGAATCAAATGACAGAGGACAAACACTACTGGAGAATTAGTGACTGTGGATATCTTTGACCGTTGCATTCAGAGCTTTATCTTTTGCTTTTCTTATTTTCTTATTTTGTTACACCAGACAGAGCTCCGTGTAATGATACCTTTTTCTTTTCACCAACATAAAAATGTCTTGCGCTCCTATACCAGCTGAAGTATCGTGGTACCATGCGGTATTGTGTTAAACAAAATTAATCTTAGCACTGCACAATAGCACAGAAGCTGCATGAGGTGACATTTAGATGTGGTATTTATGCATTTGCACTGCAATAACAATTGCATAAAAAATGAATTGTTGAAAAAAAAAAGAAATAATAGGCCTACTTTTAGATGGGAAACTAAAGCCGCCAGTAGAAATCAGTGAATCAGTGATTCACCCGATTTGTTCAAAAACACAGATTCATTAAGAAATTAAACAAAAACAGCACTTTAGCTCGTGTCACATTGTCAAACTATCAGGAGCATTTTTGCCCGCATATCCTGAAATTTCCAAACCTGACTAGAGAGCAGTATGTATTAGAACATATTCATTTATAGTGTTAAAAGAAGAATGAGTGAGAAGCCACTATGTTAATGAATGGAATTTTATTCGTCTGAATCGTCTTTACAAAGCAAACAAACTATTACACCTGTTCCAGAACCAGAAGTGGTCAAATGAGCAATGGAAAAACTATGAGAATACATTCATATATAAAGATATTATGATGTTGATTAAGTGATGCTTGAGGTGCTATTTTTTTTAAAACCTGCAGCATGAACAACGACCTGCAAGTGCAACTTTATCTCATTGTAAAATGAACTGAAGCATCGGGAAACACTCAATAAGGCGCTAATTCTACACAGCATTTACTACACAGGGCACAGCAGAAAGACAACGGCACTCAAAACAACTCTCTTGTAATGTTTTTGCAGGCATGCAAATGGTGTCCAAATGAACGTTTTAATTAGACATTCCTTACGGTACTATCGTATTGACGATTCTACCGTAGTATTGGTATACCATGCAACCCTAATGCACATGTGTATTTTTGGGTCCCTCGACAGAGGAGAGCAAAAGAAAGATGTTTATGTTGTTACCTCAGGCTTTCACATGCTCTGTCCTTATACAGACACTCATTGAAGAGCGCAGTAAAGACCAGCTCTCAGTCTCATTTCACGGCTGCTGAGTGGAGTTTGTGTGTCACTCACAGGATACAACATTACTGCTTCCACCCACGCCGCCAGCTTCACTCTGATCAGGTCGCTAGGCAACCAGGAAGTCACGTTGTCCCAGAGACTAGTGAAGTGTAACATCATCCAAAGAGGAGGACCCAGAATGAGAACGAGAGTGAAAGAGCAAATCATGTCCTTTGAATCATTTCCTTTTTGATAGGCCTGTGTGGCCATCACTGAGGAGAGATTGCAAATGTGTGACCGTTTTTAGTGTCCAGCATAAGAGATTGAATTCTGTACAATATTTTGTTTTTGTTTTTAATTCTGGCATACCAGTGCGTAGCTGAAAGCGTCTTTTCAATGGCCATGAAGAGCGCTAAGTCGAGTGTGGAGACGGGACCTCTATTAACTGCATACCCTTCTTACTAATGGTTATGACTTTATAACACAACAATAAATAACCCACGCAACCAGTCCCTCCAGGATTTCGCCATTCTGCGATCGCTGAATTTAAAGGCCCGCTGAAGCGTCTTGGAACGTGCAGCATTATTCAATGTGTTGACGTAATTTCAACTGAAACAGGAAGACAGGGCGATATATCGAACAGCCCCGCCCCTTTTTTTAAAATAGCCAATAGCGTTTTGTTTATATCACAGCTCGGCCAGAGCCGTTAATATCAGTAAAACCTCAGTTTCCTTTTAATATCTAACCGTTTATCCTCCTAACTCCTATATATCACTTCAAAATATAGAATTCTGTGCAGAATTTAAATGGGTCCGATACCTTTTGTGGTCTGAGCCGACTCGCGGATATGATCCGCTCTGTGCTCTCGTGTCCTTGGGCCGGAGCAGACTGTGCTCGCGCTGCGGCGGACTTCATTCGCGTCTGAATCGTACACTATTCTCTATGTAGTTCACTGTGCCATTCACCATGTAGAACCTAGTAAATGTGTGAATAAATGACCGAATTCAGCCGCAGCTTCAGTGTCAGTTGATAGTGTAGGAGGAGGCGGGACTTCCAATTCTTGAGAGCATTTGATTGGACAGAAGATTTGATGAGATGCTGAAGTGCGACGTGATGTCATGAAAATCCGTGATCCATTTTAGCGGAAGTGAGAGAATGTAAGTTTTGAATGCTTGTATCTCGTAAATGCGAATTTTGTTATTGTTTTGGAACACACCAGCTTACATATTCATACTAAAAGCTAAAAAATTTTAATTTTGATTTCAGGGGGACTTTAAAGCCCCGTTCACACCGCCAGCGACACGCAGCGACAAAGCGACAGGATCCCATGAATTTCAATGGAGCGCTGGCGACTTCCGGCGACAAGAGCGACAGTGACCGTTGGCGAAAGAATGTGGGCGTGTCAAGTGATGGGAGACAGGCGACAAAAGTTCAGATATTTCAACTTTATGCAAATCAGAAGCGAATTTCGCGAGCGACAACCAATAGGAGTGAAGGCTCTGGAGCTCACGTCACCGTCTCGAGTGCAGGCAAGACAGACAAGACATAGTTCCGGAGCGATTTCACTGTTTTATATGATTTGACTGTACATACATGGATATGATAAAATGATGCGTGGAAAAGAGACTGTCGGCAGTCTTGTGAGTTTGATTCATACATTGACACAACAGTTTGTGTGTTGTTAATTATATGATGCTGTGAGCAGTTTAGCACTTCTGCAGTTCATATTACAGTGTGTTGATTATTAGGGACAAAAATTATTATTTGTCAAATTCGAATTACGTTTTAGTATTCTTTGACAGTATGAGTGAGTTTAATTTGTTGATGGACCGATCGTTAATCTAGCTAATGATTTATTGCACTGAGCTCTGCAGTCACAACACTCTACAACAGCAGAATATTACTTTTAATTACAAACCCGATTCCAAAAAATTTGGGACACTGTACAAATTGTGAATAAAAGCAGAATGCAATGATGTGGAAGTTTCAAATTTCAATATTTTATTCAGAATACAACATAGATGACATATCAAATGTTTAAACTGAGAAAATGTATAATTTTAAGGGAAAAATAAGTTGATTTTAAATTTCATGGCATCAACACATTTAAAAAAAGTTGGGATAAGGCCATGTTTACCACTGTGTGGCATCCCCTCTTCTTTTTATAACAATCTGCAAACGTCTAGGGACTGAGGAGACAAGTTGCTCAAGTTTAGGAATAGGGAAAGTTGTCCCATTCTTGTCTAATACAAGCTTCTAGTTGCTCAACTGTCTTAGGTCGTCTTTGTCACATCTTCCTCTTTATGATGCGCCAAATGTTTTCTATGGGTGAAAGATCTGGACTGCAGGCTGGCCATTTCAGTACCCGGATCCTCCTCCTACGCAGCCATGATGTTGTAATTGATGCAGTATGTGGTCTGGCATTGTCATGTTGGAAAATGCAAGGTCTTCCCTGAAAGAGACGACATCTGGATGGGAGCATATGTTGTTCTAGAACTTGGATATACCTTTCAGCATTGATGGTGCCTTTCCAGATGTATAAGCTGCCCATGCCACACGCACTCATGCAACCCCTTAAATTATTATTTGTCAAAATAATAATTTATTATTTTCAGAGATGCAGGCTTCTGAACTGAGCGCTGATAACAACTTGGGTTGTCCTTGTCCTCTTTAGTCCGGATGACATGGCGTCCCAGTTTTCCAAAAAGAACTTCAAATTTTGATTCGTCTGACCACAGAACAGTTTTCCACTTTGCCACAGTTCATTTTAAATGAGCCTTGGCCCAGAGAAAACGCCTGCGCTTCTGGATCATGTTTAGATACGGCTTCTTTTTTGACCTATAGAGTTTTAGCCGGCAACGGCTAATGGCACGGTGGATTGTGTTCACCGACAATGTTTTCTGGAAGTATTCCTGAGCCCATGTTGTGATTTCCATTACAGTAGCATTCCTTTATGTGATGCAGTTCCGTCTAAGAGCCCGAAGATCACGGGCATCCAGTATGATTTTCCGGCCTTGACCCTTACGAACAGAAATTGTTCCAGATTCTCTGAATCTTTGGATGATATTATGCACTGTAGATGATGATAACTTCAAACTCTTTGCAATTTTTCTCTGAGAAACTACTTTCTGATATTGCTCCACTATTTTTCGCCGCAGCATTGGGGGAATTGGTGATCCTTTGCCCATCTTGACTTCTGAGAGTAACTGCCACTCTGAGAGGCTCTTTTTATACCCAATCATGTTGCCAATTGACCTAATAATAAGTTGCAAATTCATCCTCTAGCTGTTCCTTATATGTACATTTAACTTTTCCGGCCTCTTATTGCTACCTGTCCCAACTTTTTTGGAATGTGTAGCTCTCATGAAATCCAAAATGAGCCAATATTTGGCATGACATTTCAAAATGTCTCACTTTCAACATTTGATATGTTATCTATATTCTATTGTGAATAAAATATAAGTTTATGAGATTTGTAAATTATTGCATTCTTTTTTTATTCACAATTTGTACAGTGTCCCAACTTTTTTGGAATCGGGTTTGTATTTTAAACCTAATCAAATTAAAATGATTTCTTAGTTTTATTTATCATTTGTGATTGCATTTTCTATGGATATGATCAGACGTGCAGTCTACCAATGATATTAGAGCGACAGCACTAGGAACGCCCACAAGCGACTTCACAGTAGGAGACTAGCAACATGCAGCGAAAAAGTCGCTGGCGGTGTGAACGGGGCTTAACACAAAATCAAACAAACTCAATATTTGCAATATACGCAATATTTGGAGGAGCTTGCAATTTTTATTTTATTATTTAAATTGCCGCAGATTTTGGGCCTAGACATCATCGCAACATGCATTCAGCCAAAGCCCACTTCGAATCGATCGCTAAACCTAGTCACCACAATCCTGCTCCCGCTCCTCGCAAATCATAGTATGTTGAAATGAGTATTCCAAAGATACCCGGATGGTCTACTTTTTCTGGATAGAATCCGAAGTGCAGATCCGTGCACACTCTAATGGCTAATATTGCCCACAACCCATTGCCCGTTGGGACGAGGATTCGATTAGAACTACAAACACAGATAGAAAGTGTTAAAAAAAACTACAAACATGGCAGATGTGCGAGACCAACGGTTATGTAGAGAAGTTCAGATAAAGGGTTTGAATGATTAATTATCAGTATCTAACCTGACGAAAAAATGTATTTATTCAATGTTATCCACATTTCATCTGCAACAGCATTGTGAACTTTTGTAGTGATACGTTTGGCCATTAACTTTTAAATGCATCATTATGCAAATTGAAAACCCATGACTGGCAGATCAACGTACTACTGTTTCTTTCTGATACGGCAGGAAATTAAATTGAATGTGGAGGATTTTAACTGACAAGATGATTGACAACGCAGTTTAAATGGTGACAGGATGCGAGTAACAAAGTGACAGAGCTGTCCGTTAAAGACGCAATTGGGACGCAGCATCTGACAGTGGGTGGCGCTTATGGAACAGCAATGATTCAATGGAACTTTTTTTTTTTTACCTTTAGACTAATATAAACGTTTGCTTGTTTTATGTTTGTGTTGTATGTTTTGTCATATATTTGATAGACCAGACTTTTATGGCTCATATAGTATGATATACATAGATTTTAACATGATTTTTCTAATGCTAATGATTTTGCTCATGTAGTAGAGATTTTTCAGCAAAGTTTTCTTCATGTTGATAATTTAGAGCCCTCAATTCATGTATTAAATATGATACAGTAAGCTTTACAACAGGGGTCCTCAACTCTGGACATGGAGATCCACTTTACAGCAGAGATTGGCTCCAACCTGGATTAAACACACCTACCTGAAACTTTGTATTAATCCTGAAGACCTTGATTAGCTTGTTCAAGTGGATCTTGAGGTCCAGAGTTGAGGACCCCTGCTTTACAGGGTTAAGAGAACAACACTTAAGTCTATCTTTTTGTTTCTGTCTTTGTTCTCTTTTTATAAATTATAGAGCCCAATGTTTCTTGAAGTCAGAAAAATAATAAAAATGTTAGAGGAATGTTGTCTGTAGTATATATTCATTGCAAAGCAACACAAGAATGCTGCAAATTTTGAGAAAAGCCGGCGAAAATTCAGTCATTTTAGGAAATTGTAGTGAGACTCCTGGTGAGACTGCAGTGCACAACTAACTCTCTTTAACATAAGCCATGTAGAGCTCTATGATTTCCGCGATGCAGGAAACACGGACGGAATTACGGAGTCCAGTCACAAACTGAACTTACTGTATAAAACAAAGTCTTTGGATTTTTTGGATAAATAAATCAAATGAATCAAATGTATCTGTATGATACAGATGTTTGGTCGTACTGCCCAACACAATTGTACAATCATTTGACTGTTTGATGTATGCACTGAAAAATTTCATGTATGCTGAAGTTTTGGCTTTGTTGCATGACATTTACAATGAAATTAAGAGAGACCAGTGTTCAGTAATATTTATATTATATTATAGTATTTATTAATATTTGGAATCTCCTTTTATTTTTTTATTTTTATATTTTCATATTTTCATATTTCATTTTAGTTTTAGTAATGTTATGTTCTTTTGGCATTTTATTAGTTTTCTGTATTATTTCTTATAGCATAAATTTATTTTTATTTCAATTTGTCATTTTAGTACGTAAACTTAATGCATTTAGTTGCCAAGGCAACATTTTAAGTTTAAATTTATCTAATATTTAGATTTTATTTTTAAGCTTTATACTGAATTTTTTAGTTAATAATAACAACACTGAGAGAGAATAAAGTGTGTGTTTATGGTGCCAGTCTTTATATGTGGTGTCTGTTTTATTTGTGACCATATGAAACAATGACTTTACAGTTTTACAGCTTCTTGGAAACATACTGTAGATTACTTCAGGTTTCAGAATAAATGCAGAGGCATTGCCATCCAGAGTCATATGATTACAAATGGCAAAATAGCTTCCTTAAAGTGATCTTCGCTAACAACTTTGTGGAAGGGAACCTTTGTGAAGAAATATCATATAATATACACTAGTATTTAAGTTCCTCAAATCTTTTTCATGGATTGATGCGGTCAACAAAGCGGCCATTTTGTGGGTTTCCATAAAATATTGATTTCTTCTGATTGAATTCCAGTGGGTAAACAGTGTTAAAACAAGTCTCTTTATGTGTTCTCTCCTTTTCAGGAAAATCGTTATAAAGTTCGGAAAGAAGAAGAGAAAGAAGACCGATTCCTCAGATGAGCTGTCTGATGATGACAGACCAACTCGACGATCCTCTAAAGATGATGATTCGGTGAGCTTTGGATTTGATCTATTCTTGCTACAGTTGATGACACTTTTATGCTGTCTTATGTAAACATCTAACAAGAAAAGGATTTGTAAATGATAATTTCTGGGGCAGGTAGCACAAAACATGCACATTGTTGCTGAACTTTCTTTAAATTGCATAATGCAGTGGTGCTTCATGCAGCATATGTATGTTCAGTACAAGAGCAAGAGAGCCTAAGATGATTACCATACCCTCAAATAATTTACTTATCTTTCTTCTGAAATGACTAACCTCTCATTCTCC
>RJVU01042553.1:2488721-2518999 GCA_003731715.1 Anabarilius grahami
AGATATAATTATACTCCTTAAACACCCCCCATGTTAATTAAAGCAGTGTGATTTTGATGACTCCTTTACCCTGTTGGAGCTAATGCCACAGCCATGTGCATTTTGGGAAACACTGGGGTCTTGTGGCAGAGCGGGTGGCTCTTTATTTGGTCATCCTGAGATATTCTCATCCTCTCCATTTACTTTTACTCGTACACATTTAGGTCGTGTTATATTTGGGAGGACATACACACTCTCTCTCTCTCTCTCTCTCTCTCTGCACTAATTTATTAAAGAGCCCCTAAAGGCCATCTCTGATTCGCTGAGTAAAAAATGTAATTGTGCATGCGCAGGGGTTCTTCTCTTCTCTTGTTTACCCCAAAAAAAGAAAAAAATTACAAGATCACAAGAAGTCTCCTGGGGTAAATGTATCACTAATGTCATATTTTGTGTGTGTGTGTGTGCATGTGTGTATAGGGTTAGGGTTTTAAATGTTTTATTCATCAAGAATAAATAAAAAAAAATGTTTCAAAAAAATATTAAGCATCACAACTAATTACATTGAAAATAATGGGATCTTGAGTTCCCATGTTCAAGGATCATGTGACACTTAAGACTGGAGTAATGATAAATTCTGAAAATTCAGCTTTGCCATCACAAGAATAAATTGCATTTTAAAATATATTTAGATAGAAAAGAGTTATTTTAAATTGTAATAATATTTCACCATATTTCACAGTACTGTTTTACTGTATTTTTGGTTAAATAAATGCAGCCTTGGTGAGCTTGGTGAGTATTTAAAAAACATGAATATAACCAACCCCAAAAGTTTGAACGGAAATGTGTATATCACTGATCACTGAGAAAAATATCCAAACATACACTTGAGACCCCACTCACTTGTGTGTGTGTGTGTTTACAGAAGCGCCGTTCAAACCGGAAGGTCAAGAGGAAGAAGTATGAGGATGATGGCGAGGCTCGACTGTCTGATGAAGAAATGAAGGTCATCGTCAAAGCCAAGAAAAGCAATCCCAACGCTCACAAACAACCTGCAGTGCAACTGTTTGTGGTGAGAACACTGCAGTTAGCAGCACACAGACTTGTTTCTAATGCATTCTCAGCATTATCAAGCAGTTCTCTGATCGTGATTATAATAATTTGATATGTTTAGATGGAGTAAAGACAGTGCATCCTTTCGTGTGTGTGTTTGTGTGCGTGAGAGAGAGAGAGAGAGAGAGAGAGAGAGAGCGAGAGAGAAGTTGTGTGTGTTTGAGTATATGTATAAAGAAACTCTGATCTTCATGTTATGTTGGTTTATAGGAGAACCCAACTGAGGAAGATGCTGCTGTGGTTGATAAAATCATGGCATCTCGTGTAGTGAAAAATGAGGTAAGAGTTCCACAATCTCTCTTTTATTTAGTGTTTTTCTTTTTCATCTTTGAAACTCATGCAGTTTTTTGGGGGGGAATAATGACCCTTTTTGCACCTGGTATAACACATGATGGTAATGTGCCTCAAATGCACCTCCTGTGAGCAGTTGTGATCAGATTTTGTCAGGGAAGGGTCTCTGGTTTTATGACTGCATACATCATACAGCATGTTGATTAAGATAAAGCATAGGAAAAGGTAAAAATGACAGAAATTTCAGTGCACTCTTTTTCTGAAAAATGCTAGAATTTCAACCTTACCTCAGATGTGACATCTTAAGCAGAATGCTCATAGTTATTTTAGTTATGTATCTGTTTTAACTTTAATGTTTGTGCTTCACATTATCTATATATTCATTTAGAAAATGCTTTTATCCAAAGCTAGTTATCTATGTCACTGAAACATGTTCTGTGAAGTCTGCATATGTATGGTGCTTTTCCAGATTTCATTAGGATACATTAAGACATCGCTTAGATGCAGGCGCGGTGTAATCACATTCTTTTTCAACTACCTCTAAATGAGCACTGACCACTTGCCATAGGATCACTTGAGATAGATATTAATGTCTGGTGTAAATAGGATCTATAGGATTTACACCGACAGACATTTAGACGCATTTTGAATGTGATTTCAGACGTATATAGATATATGCGTGTGTGTGTGAGTGTAATATTATTCCTCATTCAACAGGTTTCTCCTGGAGTGATGGTAGAAATGGAAGAGTATTACGTCAAATACAAAAACTAGTAAGTTAATTATGCATTACTTTTGTCAGCATTTCCAGTTCTCTCTTTTAGCTTTCAAGCTGTAAAAGATTGATTTTGTTAATAGCCAGGAGAGAGCTCAGAGAGCAATTTTGTCATGTGTTGATGAACACGCATAATTTAGCGTGTGTGTAAGGAGCATTCAGTAATTATGTGAACGTGCGTGTGTTCTAGTTCGTATCTTCACTGTGAGTGGGCGACGGAGCAGCAGTTAGTGAAAGACAAGAGGATCCAGCAGAAAATCAAGCGCTTCAAGATCAAACAAGCGCAGAAAGCACACTTCTTTGCTGATGTAAGAATGCCTGTGTTTAAAAAAATATTTTGTATGATGATTTGCAGGTTAAATGCCGTGTCATTTGGTCATCTGACGATCATAATCACTGGGGAGACATGTTTACACATGGGGATTTATGTGTAATTATTAATGGAGTGTATGTGTGTGTTTAAGATTGAGGAGGACGCATTTAATCCTGACTATGTAGAAGTGGACCGAGTTCTCGAGGTCTCATACTGTGAGGACAAGGACACCGGAGAGGTAGCGATTGTTTTGTGAATTGTATTTGTTTGTTCATGAGGGCAGGCATTTCGTGCAAGTCTCAAAGCCTTCTTTTTTTGTGTGTGTGTGTAGCCGGTGGTGTATTATCTGGTGAAATGGTGCTCATTGCCATATGAGGACAGCACATGGGAGCTGAAGGAAGATGTAGACCAGACAAAGATTGAAGAGTTCAAAAAGCTGCAGGCAGCAAAACCACACACCAACAGAGTGGTGAGACCAACTCTGCCTTGCTCTCTCTTTTAAATTATATTATATTATATTACATTTTACAATTTTATTTATTTATTTACCATATAATCCTCTTCCTAAATGTAATTGCCCCTGAGCACCAGAGACTTGAAACAACTGTTTAGCATGCTTGAAGTGCGCTCATTTGGATACATGCCTGATTATAACTCTTCTCTATCATTTGATGAATTACTGTAATAATTGTTCACAAACTTCCCTTTTGGGAAGCATATAATTAGCATCTTTAATTTATATAGATAGCGCCTTGTTAAAGTCTATTGTGGGTGGATAGTGCATAATTTTTGGAGCTAAAATACTGAATTTTTCATGCTGTCTCTATCTCAGGAGCGTCCTCCAGCAAGTCACTGGAAAAAGCGGGAGCAATCACGAGAGTATTGTAATGGAAACTGTCTCAGGGATTACCAGCTGGAGGGGGTCAACTGGCTTCTATTCAACTGGTACAACAGGTAAGTGAAGCTCAGCACTGACACACAGATCCTTCTTCTTTAACTTTCCTCATATATGTGTAAAAAAAAAACTACTGAGTGGAACTTCAGCATATGGTGTACTTTTCGTCTGTAGACTAGTGTTTTCATGGCTGTTCTTATGTTATATACTTGGTTTCTATGTTCTGTTGCTTGTGTGTAGATTTGATAACAGAATGGCAGTTAGATAAGATTTTTTTTCAAGTATTGTTGGAAGTCTAGCCTCTCATTCAGACTTCAGACAGCATTTAGACCATCAGTGGGGTAATTAATGAATTAAGTGACCCTACGTTATGGGGACAAAATGTCCCCACAAAGATGGCAATATCTGAAATCCTAATCCTTGTGGGGACATTTTTTGGTCCTCATTGGGAAAACAGCTTATAAATCATGCTAAATTATGTTTTTTGAAAATGTAAAAATGCAGAAAGTTTTTATGTGATGGTAGAGGGATAGAATATACAGTTTGTACAGTATAAAATCATTATGTTTATGGAATGTCCCCATAAAACATGAAAACACAATGTGTGTGTGTGTTTGTCATAGCACAACATTTCTACTGGACCTCTATATCAAGAAGGTCTAATATTGTGTTTTTTGCAGTTTTTTTTTTTCTTTCATTTTTGAATCAATTTGACACTTGCTCTTGTTAGCCTTGTATCTTATGTGTGGGAATATTAAAAAAGCAAAAATGTTAAAAAAAATAAATAAATTGAACTCTTTCTCAATTTTCAGGCGTAACTGTATTTTGGCGGATGAGATGGGTCTGGGAAAGACCATCCAGTCTATCACATTTCTGGATGAGATCTATCGCACAGGGATAAAGGGGCCGTTCCTCATCATCGCCCCTCTCTCTACCATCGCCAACTGGGAGAGAGAGTTCAGAACCTGGACGCACCTCAATGTCATTGTGTACCATGGCAGTGTGGTCAGCAGACAGATGCTTCAGCAGTATGAGATGTACTTCAGAGACGCGCAGGTGAGATTTCACACACAAACACATCAAGGCCAGCTTCACATTGATCTAGACCTCTTAACTGTAATTCAAGGCTTTTGAATTGGTTACCTTCTAGTATCATGTTTTGTAAAAGAGAAAGATAGAGGGGGGAAAAGCAAGCCACAACTCAATTATGGTTATTTTATTCCTTTTCAATCTAAATTTAATTATGAATTTGGCAGATTGTATCTCTGAGAATGTCCATATTGTAATGCTTGATAAAAAAAAATTTTTTAAAAACGGGCATAACCACATGGTTAATGTATATTATGCAGTTTTGTTGAATTTCCTGCAAAAATAACTGTATATATATATACCATTTACATGAAATAAAAATAACCATACCCTGATATATGATTTTGGTCATATCACTTACCCCTAATGACTGTATAATGGCGTACCATGCAAAACCTCAGGGAGCACAAAAACAACTCTGGAAAATGTTTTCAGGCACTTATTCTCTCTCCCTCTTTCTCTCCTACAGGGTCGTGTGATAAGAGGTGCTTACCGGTTTCAGGCAGTCATTACAACATTTGAGATGATTTTGGGAGGCTGTCCAGAACTTAATGCAATAGACTGGCGCTGTGTCATCATTGATGAAGCCCATCGACTCAAAAATAAGAACTGCAAGCTACTGGAGGGCTTCAAACTTATGAGTCTGGTACAAATGAGATGTTATTACACCTATATTTACACCTTATGACAGATGTCATCCTTCTTTTCCCCTTTTTTTAACTTAATATCTGTTGACTTCTTTTCCCTTAGGAACATAAGGTGTTGTTGACAGGCACTCCCCTACAAAACACGGTAGAGGAACTCTTTAGTCTGCTGCACTTCTTGGAGCCGACCCGCTTCCCTTCTGAAAACACCTTCATGCAGGAATTTGGAGACCTCAAGACTGAGGAGCAGGTGCTGCATTTGTATATACTTTATATATTACTGTGTTTGAATTAATATGTACGTTCTATATATCTTAACTCTGCTCCATTGTTATATGTGTGCACATGTAGGTCCAGAAACTCCAGGCCATCCTGAAACCGATGATGCTGCGTCGTCTTAAGGAAGACGTGGAAAAGAAGTTGGCCCCTAAAGAGGAGACCATCATCGAAGTGGAGCTCACCAACATCCAGAAGAAATACTACCGCGCCATACTAGAGAAAAACTTCTCATTCCTTGCTAAAGGAGCTGGCCAAGCCAATGTTCCAAACCTGCTCAACACCATGATGGAACTGCGGAAATGTTGCAACCATCCCTACCTCATCAAAGGTACAACCACATAAAACTTTACTTCGCTTGTTTTTAACAGTCTAGCACAAAACCTCTTAAGATCTTGTCAGAACCAACACACCTCCATTAGGCAAGGTCCTAATAAGTCTCTCGCTCTCTCTTTTGCTTCCAGGCGCTGAGGAGAAGATCTTGGAGGACTTCAAGGAGGTGTACAGTCCCACAGCAGTAGATTTCCACCTGCAGGCTATGATTCAGTCGGCAGGTAAACTCGTTCTCATTGACAAGCTGCTCCCCAAGATGAAGGCTGGTGGACACAAAGTGCTCGTCTTCTCTCAGATGGTGCGCTGCCTGGACATCCTGGAAGACTACCTCATCCAGAGAAGGTGGGAATCAAAAACAGAAAGTTTACATAATCCTAAAAGCACAAAAAATTGTTATGCTCTTTCTTTGTTCACACAGAGTTCATGGGGTTTAATACATTTTGTGATGTTCTGCTCTACTGTATTTGTTTTAGATGCTTACAGGGTATATATGCAGTTTTAACAAGTAGCTTAATCTGCTTTTTTGGCAGGAGTTCAATGCCACAGTTTGCTTACCCCAGTTTGAGTTGTTCACGTGTTCCTTATCTCGCTAGGCCTGTATACAGAGCTCTCTGCTGTTGAACCTCTTTGCACCACTGATATCACGTGACAGTTCTTTGCAGTGGCTAGGATTGGTTTCTTTCCTAAGGAAGAAATTAAGTCTCATTCATTTTTTCTCTTGCCTCAGCTTGTCTTTGACAGTCTAGCATTGTGTACAGTGTGCCATTTGTGAATAAAGTGTTGTGTATGTTGGCTGATGCAGCGAGGGTGCAGCAGGACACAGACACTCCAGGGATCTCACATCAGGCATACAGTCCCAGGGGCACAGCTCTGCCCAAATTAGGTCAGAGAAAGCAGGAAGTAGCAGGGAAAAATAGGAGATGGTTACTGTGAATAAAAAGAGAGGAAGAGATAAAAGGACATGAGTGGAAAGAATGAAAGAAAGAGTGAGTGAAAGGGTGATGAGGGATAGGAAAGAGTTTTAGGAGTGAGCTAGGGATGTACTGATGCAACATTGTTATTGGATAAACATTATGCCAGAGATGCTGTCGATTTAGCTTAACTTGTGTTAAACCTGGAATATTTGGTTAACACATTCAGTTCTTTTAGTAAAGACAAAACAATGACACTCAAATATATAGGATCATATGAATGTGTTGATACAAATATGTATAGTAGTGTATATGTGCTGTACAACCGTTCAATAGTTTGGGGTCAGTATTTATTTATTTATTTTTAAATTAATATTTTTATTTCAGCAATTGAACATTAAATTGATCAAAAATGACAGTAAACACATTTATAATATTACAGAAGATTTCTATATCAAATAAATGCTGTTCTTTTAAACTTCCTATATAACAAGGAATCCTGAAAAAATATATCACGGTTTCCACAAAAATATTAAGCAGCACAATTGTTTTCAACATTTGATAATAATAAAAAATTATTCTTGAACAGCAAATTGGCATATTATACTGATTTCTGAAGGATCGTGTGACACTGAAGACTGGAGTAAAGGCTGCAGAAAATTCAGCTTTGCCACCATAGGAATAAATTACATTTTAAACACAAAACAGTTATTTTAAATTGTAATAATGTTTCACAATAATACTGTTTCTACTATATTTTTGACCAAATAAATGCAGCCTTGGTTGAGGATAAGAGACTTATTTCAAAAACATTTAAAAACTGTTACCAACCTCAAACTTTTGAACGATAGTGTATCATTGTGAGGTGTTTTCGCACCTACTGTGTGGAAGTGCTCAGCAATTGATCTGTAATTTCTAATTTAAACCGACCTTTTTCAGATACCTCTATGAGCGGATAGACGGCCGTGTACGTGGGAACCTCCGCCAAGCAGCAATAGACCGTTTCAGTAAACCGGACTCCGATCGATTCGTCTTCCTGCTGTGTACACGAGCAGGTGGGCTTGGTATTAACCTGACAGCTGCCGACACCTGTATCATCTTTGACTCTGACTGGAACCCACAGAACGACCTGCAGGTACACACACACACACACAATTGATGATAAAACAGCTTTGTAGATGTTTCTGTTGGCTCACCTTTCTTTTTTTTCCCCTTGCTTGTTCCACAGGCTCAGGCTCGCTGCCACAGGATTGGTCAGAATAAAGCTGTTAAAGTATATCGACTAATCACACGTAACTCGTATGAGCGAGAGATGTTCGATAGAGCCAGTCTAAAGCTGGGATTGGATAAAGCAGTGCTTCAGAGCATGAGTGGACGGGACAACAGTGTAGGAGGAGGAGGGGTAAGTCGTCAAACCTCACCCATGTACCAAGGTTTTCTCTAGCCCTAGATGTGGTTCTCTACATAGATGGATGGTTTAGACAGGATCAGTTTTTTTTTTGTGCTGGTGTAAAATATAAAGTATTGGTCTCATTCTCTTTCCTTCTCCATCCGTATAGCAGATGCAACAGCAGCTCTCTAAGAAGGAAATTGAGGACCTTCTGCGGCGTGGAGCTTATGGTGCCATAATGGATGAAGAGGATGAGGGGGCTAAATTTTGTGAAGAGGACATTGACCAAATCTTGCAACGCAGAACCAAGACCATCACTATTGAATCTGAGGGTCGGGGCTCCACCTTTGCCAAGGTCAGCTTCCTTCTTTCGTCTTTTATTTCTTATATGTTTAAAAGTATTGATCATAATGTTTTCTTACACTTTCTTTTATAAAAGCAATTTTCAGACAACATTCATGTTAAGGCTGCACAATTTAAAATTAAAATGACATTTGAAAATGAAGAAATTAAGACGTACAAGTAGTGTAATTTTACATTTGTACTATAAAATTAGAAATTTGAATCATTCTAGAATGATAATTTTTCAAAAAAGTAATTCAAAAAAATCCTGTTTTTTCATATCACAGTATATATCACAATAAATAAATATATATTTATATATATATATATACATATACAGTGGGTACGGAAAGTATTCAGACCCCCTTAAATTTTTCACTCTTTGTTATATTGCAGCCATTTGCTAAAATCATTTAAGTTCATTTTTTTCCTCATTAATGTACACACAGCACCCCATATTGACAGAAAAACACAGAATTGTTGACATTTTTGGTGATTTATTAAAAAAGAAAAACTGAAATATCACATGGTCCTAGGTATTCAGACCCTTTGCTCAGTATTTAGTAGAAGCACCCTTTTGATCTAATACAGCCATGAGTCTTTTTTGGAAAGATGCAAGTTTTTCACACCTGGATTTGTGGATCCTCTGCCATTCCTCCTTGCAGATCCTCTCCAGTTCTGTCAGGTTGGATGGTAAACGTTGGTGGACAGCCATTTTTAGGTCTCTCCAGAGATGCTCAATTGGGTTTAAGTCAGGGCTCTGGCTGGGCCATTCAAGAACAGTCACGGAGTTGTTGTGAAGCCACTCCTTCGTTATTTTAGCTGTGTGCTTAGGGTCATTGTCTTGTTGGAAGGTAAACCTTCGGCCCAGTCTGAGGTCCTGAGCACTCTGGAGAAGGTTTTCGTCCAGGATATCCCTGTACTTGGCCGCATTCATCTTTCCCTCGATTGCAACCAGTCGTCCTGTCCCTGCAGCTGAAAAACACCCCCACAGCATGATGCAAAAATGTCAACAATTCTGTGTTTTTCTGTCAATATGGGGTGCTGTGTGTACATTAATGAGGAAAAAAAATGAACTGAAATGATTTTAGCAAATGGCTGCAATATAACAAAGAGTGAAAAATTTAAGGGGGTCTGAATACTTTCCGTACCCACTGTATATATTATTTCAATATTGTGCAGCCTTAAATCTTGTGTTTATATGTGTTTATGCCATCCATATCTGCTTCTTTTTTTTTCCACCTGTAAGGGAAATATTAAAGACATTGTTTAACATAATGTTCTCATTTATTTTTGCACAGGCCAGTTTTGTAGCTTCAGGGAACAGAACAGACATCTCTCTGGATGACCCCAACTTCTGGGACAAGTGGGCCAAGAAAGCAGAGATTGACATGGATACAATCAATGGCAGAGTAAGTTATACACACACTCTGCCGTATGAATTTAAAGTTTCACAATAGAGCAGAGGAACCCACATCCTCCAGGCTGATCAGGTCAAAGTGTATATGTATGCAAATGCTCTCTAGTGCCAGGATTACTTTGAGTACTTCAGTTTGCCTAGACATCTGTGTTAATAAAAAGGAAAGAATCAAGTTATGGAAAGCTGCTTTGAGTATCAATGGCTAATGAGAAAACTTTGCTGTAAGAGATGACAGGAGGCTGGCTAACATGATTGGGGTTTAATGTAATGTACTTTCTGAAATAACTCAATCATTGTTTTCTGTGGGCTCTTTTGTATTTTAGTTGTAAGTGCTGTACTTGAGAAAGCAGAGTGATTGAAAGCAAACATCGGTTTTAGTGAATGCGGTTTGCGTTATTTAAATGCTTAGCACTGCTCTCTGTAAAGGTGGGTCAGTGGTTCTGTTTTCACTTGTGTCTTTTGATGTGGTTTTGCTACAGAACAGTCTGGTGATCGACACCCCTCGGGTCAGGAAACAGACCCGGCCGTTCAGCGCCACTAAGGACGAGCTGGCCGAGCTCTCTGAAGGGGAGAGCAGCGGAGACGACAAACCCAAACTACGCCGGCCACATGACCGCCTCAACAGCTATGGCCGCACAGAGTGCTTCAGGGTGGAGAAAAATCTGTTGGTGTATGGGTGAGTGATGGCTAGTGGTCTATTGATATGGGTTTTGGTGATTTGTGTATGGCTGTACAGTAACTGTATACGCTACTGTTGGGGTCTCTCTACTCTTGGGTCAGTAAGATTTTTGAATGAAGTCCCATATGCTCACCAAGGCTTCATTTATTTGATCAAAAATACAGTAAAAACAGTAATATTGTGAAATATTATTACAATTTAAAACAACTGTTTTCTATTTTAATATATTTTAAAATGTCATTTGTTCCTGGCAAAGCTGAATTTTCAGCATCATTACTCAAGTGTTCAGTGTCACATGTTCCTTCAGAAATCATTCCCAAATGCTGATTTGGTGCTCAAGAAACTATCAATAATGTTGGAAACAGTTATGCTGCTTAATATTTTTGTGGAAACCATGATTAAAACAAAATATGATAATTTTTTTCAGGATTCTTTGATGAATCGAAAGTTCAAAATAACATAATTTATTTAAAAATAGAAATATTTTGTAACATTTTAAATGACTTTACTGTCACTTTTTTATCAATTTAATATGTTCTTTATAAATAAAAGTTAAATTGTTAAAAGAAAAATCTTACTCACCCCAAGCTTTTTAATGGTAGTGTACTGTTCCAAATTATTATGCAAGTGACATACAGGATTTCAGTACAATAAACATTAAGATTTTAGTTTTTCAAAGAAAGTGTTTGTTTTATTTCTCCATATCTTTTTAGGTAACTGGTATCAATCTCAGACAGGTTTGTTAAATAGTTTGCCAGGTCTTCTTAAGTAAATGGAAACCCTACTTAAAGAGGTTGTTCCACATTATTAAGCAAGTCACAGTTTTCATGCAATATGGGGAGGATGAAAGATGAAAAGGCATGAAAACAACTAATATTGTGTGAAAACTGGATGGAAATTATCGAACTATCATAAGATTTGTGAGTAATTTACAGCACAAGAGAACTCGGTCAGATAAAGGCTTAAGGAAAGTTTGTAAAAAAAAAATAGTTGTATTAAAAGGACAGCTATAAAAAAAAAGCCACTGTTGAGCAGCAAACAGGTATTTTAAGCTGCTGTTGTCTCTGGAGTCTCAAGAACCTCTTCATTCAGGCTGGCAGTTATGCTTAAAGTTGCATTTCAGCCTCTAACCAAAGCTCACAAAGAGAAACGTTTACAGTGGATGCAATACACTACATAATACATTTTATACCAAATATGCAAATATAGGAAGTGAGACTCTTCTCAGGCAGAGTTCATCACACTGATGATGGAATGATGGACCATTGAATTTGTTTATGTGGTCATAGGTGGGGCCGCTGGAAGGACATCCTGGCTCATGGCCGCTTTAAGCGACAGCTGAGTGAGCGTGACGTAGAGTGTATATGCAGGGCGCTCCTGGCATACTGCCTCGTGCATTACCGTGGAGATGACAAAATCAAGAGCTTCATGTGGGATCTAATCGCTCCCACAGAAGATGGCAGGACCAAGGAACTTCAGAACCATTTGGGTATGAGGACTGAAGCGTTGTTATAAATTAATTTAGCTTTTGCATTTTGATCAGGTCAGAAGAATAATCAATGTCTGTTTGTAACACGTGTGACGTTATTTACAGTTTTGAATGTGACTGAATGTGCGCAGGTTTATCGACTCCAGTACCGCGAGGCAGAAAGGGGAAGAAGATGAAGACTCAGTCAAGCTCATTTGACATCCAGAAGGCAGAGTGGATCCGAAAACACAACCCAGAACACATGTTGTCTGATGATGGGTACAAGAAACACTTGAAACACCACTGCAACAAGTGAGTATTGCATAGTCTTCAGTGTCACATGATCCTTCAGAAATTATACTAATAAGCTGATTTGGTCCTCAAGAAATTAACTTTGCTATTATTACCAGTGTTGAAAACACTGCTTAATATTTTTGTGAAAAACATGATAAATATTTTTCAGGATTCTCTGATGAAAGTTCAAAAGAACAGCATTTGTTTAATTAGTTTCAATTTAATGCATCCTTGCTAAATAAAGTATTGATTTAAAAAAATATATTTTGAACATTACTGTAAATGCACTTCTGTGCACGATCTGATGTAATATTCACTGTCATATGGCTCATGTTAATGGGTGTTAAAATGTACAGCATTGTGCAATGACAGTGACCAAAAGTCATTTGTTTTTAATGAAAGTTACTGTTTTTGTTGACAACTGTTGTCAATGCAATGTAGGCATGTCTGATTGATCCTTTTTTGATTAGATTTTCAAAAGTTATGGCTTGTTGTGCAGCTCACCAATAACGTTAAGCTATCCAGCAACAGTAACACCCACTTTCAACCACACAGCCACTACTTGTCTACATGCGAACGCCTTAATAGACGTATATCTGCTGCTCTGGAGGAAATGTGTGATGCAACGATAAAGGGGATCTCCCATTTTAGCTCACACTGATGGCTACGCTCACACACTGATTTAGGGGTTTTTCACCTAGCGAGTGGGAAAAGAGAGGTTGTTTCAGGTCACGCTCTTCAGTTCTTAATGCCTAAGTTGTCAAAGTCATGACCGAAACTGCTGGTGAATCTGACTGGCTGTGCTAAGTTCCCACTCTTTCTCCATTTGTTTGTTACAAATGCTTATAAATACATTCACAAGAAAGCAGAGGATGTACATCATGTGCACTGTACATAATTTCATGCTGTAAATCAGGCTGTGCAATTGTGCTCTGATAATTGGACTGTTCTGGACCAGGATTTGTGTGTGGAGGGTGTTTATTACTGTAAAGCTGGTTTTGCATTCAGGGCTTTCTGCCATTGGAGAAAGTTCCCCATTGTTTAGTAAGCTGTTCTGTTTAACTCTCACACTCTCTCACACACACACACACACATACACACACACACACACGCACACGCACACACACACACACACAAGTGATGACCTGGGACACAGCTGTCAGCTTTGCATGCATCTGCAGTTTCCCTCGGGCCTGGAATGCCACTAATGGTAGGGTGAAAGTGTGAGTTTTAGAATGAGAGAGGATGAATTATCTCTCATTTCACAGTGATCATGTGGACCCATATGAATAAGCTTGAATGTAAAGTTCTCAAAAGTCAAGCTGAAAAACTGATGTGTTCACAGAGCTCTGTGTCTGATGGTGAGTTGTCCACCTGAAATAAAGGCATTTGAACATTGCCAAAATTCACTGTCATTGTCATTCATGTTCTCAGAAAAATAGCAACTGGCATTACAAAGGAATGCCTTCTGGTCAACACTTTAACACTCATTAACACCAGCCATATGGCAGTGCATGTTACATCAGATTGTACACATAAGCACATTTACACTAGTGTTAAAACGTTTGGGGTCTGTAAGATTTTTTTAAGTCTCTTACACTCACCAAGGCTTGCATTTAATGAAAAATATAAAAGTAACATTGTTAAATATTATTACAATTTATAATACCTGTTTTCTATTTTAATATATTTTAAAATGCAGTTTATTTTGATGATGGCAAAGCTGAATTTTCAGCAGCCATCACTATTAATGTTATTATTTTTGATGAATAGAAAATTCAAAAGAACATAATTTATTAGAAATAGAAATCTTTTGTAACATTATAAATTACTTTACTGTCACTTTTGATCAATTTAATGCATCCATGCTGTATAAAGCTATAAATTTCTTTCAAAAAAATATATTGTATAATTTTGTATATTTGTGTGTAGAATTAGATACATCATTCACTTATTTATCTGTCTCCAATATAATTAACCTCTTATTGTATAAAGGCAAAAGTCTGTCTTAGAATTGATTGGAAAATGTAGAATATGACCTTAATGTTCAGATAACATTAATGCGTTTCAAATTCACTCAGTGCGACACTAACAGTTGCCGCCATGATTCCCGAGGTGTTATAGACTCCCTGTGGAAGTCTCCTGTTATAGTACATTTTAGCAAAGGAAGCTCTTTATAGACAGCGCTAACATGCAGTAATACTGTGTATGAGACTGTACAGTAATTCTCAGCTGCCCCATGACGGGATATGGACAGTTTTGCATTATTTGAACTGCATAAGAGAACACACTCTGTATTTACTGGTGAATTCGTTGTGGGTTTCTGTGTGTGCGCGCATGCACTTTGACCTCAATCTCTCTGTGTCTCTGTCCGGTAGGGTGCTGTTGAGGGTCAGAATGCTGTATTATCTGAAACAAGAGGTGATTGGAGCACAGTGCCAAAAAGTGCTGGATGGGATAGATGCCAGGTAAGCATTGCCATGGACCCTTATTACTTCACTAGTCTGGGAAATGAAAACTGAGGAGTGTTTTCTGCATTTGTAGTACCAATATTGGTAGAAGTAGCAGTACCAGTATGGGAGGGAGTAGACAAATATAAGAAATTGAATTATTAGTATTTTAATTGTTTTTTTTTGTTTTGTTTTTTACATACTGGTAATTTGCATTTCATTTCAACCTAATAAAATGGATCAAAATTTTAAAATGTACAAGGTTTCAGAAGACGTTCACGTATCATAGATCCCTTTAGATTTTAGGATTATAAATACTGTAGGTCCTCTTTGAACTACTCCAGTATTAGTCAGTTTAAGCCAGTTTGGTCAGTAAGATAAACATTAAAGCGCCATCTGCTGTTCTGTTAAGGAAACTTCAAGAATGTACTTGTGTAATATCAATACCAGCATTTAAAGGAACAGTTCACCAAAAATTCAAACTGTGTCATCATTTACTCTCCTCATGTCAATTTAAACCCTTGTGGAACACAGAAGAAGTAAGTCCAGAATGCTCTTTTAACTAGTCAGGACTGGAGCTGTCGAACTGAAACAAAAGCACCATGCAGTACCATATAGATTTTCTTTATATTTGTACAGTATATAAGCAATATATCTCAAATGTCATTGCAGGGGAACATTTTCTGTGAATGACAGTATCAGACTTAAATTTTGGTCTGTTAAAAAAAAAATAGAAAAATTAAATAAACACCAGTAGACTCATACAGCAAAGCTACTGGTAATGGCTAAAATGTTTTCTTTGCTATCTGTCAGTGAGATAGATATCTGGGTTCCTGAGCCAGATCATTCAGAGATGCCTGCTCTGTGGTGGGACATGCTCTCGGACAAATGTCTGCTGTTAGGAGTGTATAAGCACGGTAAGTCTGATCAGCTCTGATGCGCTTAAGGCTTTATGTGTGGGTACACACACTAATGGCTGTCTGTATATGTTGTAGGTTATGAGAAGTACAACACTATTCGTGCAGATCCAGCACTGTGTTTCTTAGAAAGGGTTGGGCGGCCAGACGAGAAGGCCATCGCTGCTGAACAGAGAGGAAATGACTTTATGGATGGGTAAGAGACACAAACATGTGCTCCATTCATACTGATAGAGGAAGTCTTTTATCAGTTTCTGTCAGCGGTAGCTCTCGGAGGTGTTTGTAACTGTTTGTTTGTTTGTTTTTGTGTGTGTATGTGTGTGTGTGTGTTATCTGTGTGTGCAGGGATGTGGACGACCCTGAGTATAAGCCTGCTCCAGCTTTGCTGAAGGATGATATGGAGGTACACAAGTGGAGAGAGAACTGGGCCTGATAAGACTGTTTCACACACAAGCGCACACACAAGCTCATAAAGAATATGAACTATTGTGACATCAGGGATGGGCAAATTTTACAATTCATGAGTTTTGAATTTGAATTGAATAGGCCAGCAACACAGGATGTTCAATTCGAAAGACACGAATAGGAATGCATTCTCAATTGAAAATTCACAAAGGCGTCTCATTTGTCCAACATGTTTTGTTACTAAATAACTGCCTATTCATTCCCTGATATGTAGAATACTTTTTTCCCTAACTGATTAGACATCTTTTTTTTTTTTTTTTTTTTAGCCATGCAGCATACAAAATGTTTTCAGTTAATGTTATAAACAATTAACATCAATATTTGAATATGATTTATAAAATATATTGACGAGCATTCAGGATATTAAATATAATAAAATATAATGCTTAATTCTATCTGTATTATAAATGTCATCTAATGTTTCTGTAAATACCTCACATATTGTGTGTATAGTAACATACAGAGTAAGTCATACTGAAACACTGTTAAATGTAGTATTTACAGCAGTTATGAATTTCTTTTAATTAAATTTTTTTTAATTCTAAATTTAAGTTAAATTCAGGAATTTTAAAGCGCATTCAGTGTGTTTTATATGTGTGTTATAGTGTTAAACTATGATTTAACATGTGCTTTTACCTCCAGGACGATGCTTCCTCCCCGGGAGACCTGGTCATCAGTGATGCAGGTGGAGGTACGGACAAACTATATGTTTCTCATTCCCTTTTCTAAATACACCCCTAGTTTGTTTTGAGTTCATATTAAGGTATTGTTAGTCATCAGTGGTGTGTTTGTGTGTTCATGCAGAAGGAGGGTCTGTATTAGATTGTGGAGGTGGGTCTCTAGGTGCTGGCTCAGGGGTGTACTGGCCCTCGCCCTCCACGCTGACAGCCCGGCTGCGGCGTCTGATCACTGCATCTCAGCGATTTACCAAGAGCAGACAGATACTTCAGATCCACAAGACACAGCAATCTATGACCCCTTCCCTCTACCCCCTGCCTCCCACGATCAGCGACACGCTCAATCCCAAAATTGCTGCTAAGATTGAAAGACAACAACGGTGAGGGGCTTCATTCAAAAAAACATCCTAATATCATAACATTTTCTGATTCAACTAACTAAACTTCATAACGGTGTTTCTGACCAATTAAATTAATGCAAAATAGAGATTGTGATAGTGAGTTATCTTAAGGCTGGAATACACTACACAACTTTTGCCCAGATTTTTACCCCCGATTTGCAGTCTGGTGGAGTAGTTGCCTGAAGTCAAAGCCAGTCTGCAGAAAATTATGTTGTGTATGATAGGCAGAGACTCTGATGTGTGTGGGGTTTTTTGTTTTTGTTTTTGTTTGTTTGTTTGTTTGCTTCAGACTTTGATTCCATCCAGTCAGAAGATATCAAACATGTTTGATATTTTGAGCAGGCTTTAGAACACATATTGTTTTAATATGTTGTGCGGCTCCAGCAACAAGGAGCATGTTTCTGTGTGAGTTCATATTTGGAAAGTCTGGTAGTGTGCGATTCTCAGTCATATAGCGTATGATGTCCAGTTTTTTTTTCTTCTTCTTTTTCTGTAACCATTAACAAATTCGGCAAATGTAATGATGCTTAATGTTTTAAAATCAGTTCAGATTTTGAAAGTTGTGTATTGTATCCAACCTTAAATCAACTGAAGCATATAGAAGTTATTTTTTCTGCTTTAAAAACAGAAATGAACAACACTTGACAAATCAGTTTAAAATGATGTAAACCTGCTTGAGATTATGTGGCCTAGAATTATATTTGACATAAAGTTGATGGCTCCTCGCATGATCTGAGTTAATAAACAAAAAACTTCTTGAATCTATGATTTGCATTGAAAAAGATGAAAAAGAGACAAATATAAAGAACAAAAATACTTGGTGTACCTTTTAAGAAACTTTATTTGTAACATCTTTGTAAAATGTATTGTATTTTCTAAAAATTCTTTTTCTGGGCCAATAATTGAATGAATTTATCATTTTTTCAATTTCTCAATAGGTGGACGCGGAGGGAGGAGGCAGATTTCTACCGTGTGGTTTCGACATTTGGGGTAGTGTTTGATCCGGATTTGGGCCGTTTTGACTGGACCAAGTTCAGAGCCATGGCTCGACTGCACAAGAAAACTGACGAGAGTCTACACAAGTACCTGTGTGCCTTTATTGCCATGTGCAGGAGGGTCTGCCGTCTACCCGCCATAGAGGGAGGTGAGTGCCACAAACATCTAAACATTCTCACACACTCACATTGATTTTCCGCCAGTCTGCCAATGTATTATCTTGTACTCTTTCATCATCAGTTTGTGTCCTCTCTCCCCTCAGATATGGTGGACTCCTCTCTTGCTATTCAACCGATCACAGAGGAGCGTGCGTCCCGTACCTTATACCGCGTGGAGTTGCTGCGGAAGATAAGAGAACAGGTGTTGCGTCACCCTCAGCTTTATGAGCGTCTAGCACTGTGCCAGCCAGGACCGGATCTTCCAGTGTGGTGGGAAACAGGCTCCCACGATCGAGATCTTCTTCTTGGGGCAGCCAAGCATGGAGTCAGTCGAACAGACTACCACATCCTCCGTGACCCGGAGCTCTGCTTCATTGCGGCCCAGAGGAACTACAGCCAGAACAAGGGAACTGTATCACAAGCCCAAGCCCAGAATCAGACGCTTTCGCTGGGACAGTGTCACATCCCGACCCCCCTCCAGCACATTCAGGCTAAAGAGGCTTCTGCTTCACCACTCCTAAACCAAACTGAAATAAAGGAGGAGCTGATGTCAGAGGGAGAGGAAGAGAATGTAGAGCGAGGGCTCAAGATGGAGGCGCCCTCTATCAGACCACCCACACCTTCAGGAGTGGACGAGAAAGATGATGTCAACAAAGCAGGAGAGAGCGAGAGTCGGATGGTGGCGGCCAGAACAAAACCACTCACGCCGAACTCAGTAACTCGAAAACAAAAGAAGCTGAGTAAGCGGAGCCGCAGGGAGGCCAGGAGGGGGTCGGGATCAGAATCGGACTCGGACGGCTCCTCGTCCAGCTCTTCGTCAAGTTCTTCATCAAGATCTTCTTCCTCATCCTCGTCTTCATCACGGTCAGGATCCAGTTCCTCATCCTCGTCTTCCTCCTGTTCTTCGGGCTCCTCATCTTCATCATCATCATCTTCATCATCATCAGAAGACAGTGACAGTGAAGAGGTACCAAAGATCGGTAAGTTATCTAATAAACTTAAGTTGTGTCCTGGCCTCTGTAGTAGCTATAGGACTACTTCAACAGTCCTAATAACTAAAGCATGTTTAAAGGGTTAGTTCACCCAAAAATGGCACACAAAAAGTATTCTTGTCGCTTTATAATATTAAGGTAGAACCACTGTACTCATATGAACTGTTTAAAATATGTTTTGAGTACCTTTCTGGATCTTAAGAGGTTTAGTGACATTGCTGGCAATAGAGGCCTCACTGTGCCATCGGATTTCTTCAAAAATATCTTAATTTGTGTTCCGAAGATGAACGAAGGTCTTACGGGTGTAGAACGACATGAGGATGAGTAATAAATTAAAATTTTTGGGTGAACTAACCCTTTAATTGCTTCTTGGAGTTGTGCTACACTAGTCCAGTCCATGTACAACACATTTTGTGTCTTAGGTTCAGCTATGCTTAATCGGTGATTAGGTTTCAGGCTCTAGAGATGAGATCTAGGATCTAGATCTAGGTGTCCTGTCAGCTCGCTTATGCATAATGTCCAGTTCTGAGGCTCATGAGGTTTGAAAGCATTCATCAGGTCTTTTGGAGAGTGCAGCATGCCCAGGGACTACTTTAAGAGAGAGAAATGCTTATATCTTCATTTAATATGTATATATTCATTGTGGGTTAAAATGGGCAAATGGAGTACCAGTGTACTGCATAGTATACAACACACCAAATGTAATTTGAGCGCATTGCATTGTGGGATACAGTACGTAGTGCAGTTTATGTTTAAAGTGTGTTTGACCTGTATATCATTGATGGGTCTGTTTGTATTCCGGTAGCGTCAGCAGTACCTGGTGTTAAAGGCTTTGACGAAGACAGCGTTGCCTCACTCAACACTACACAAGATGACATGCAGGACAGTCATGTGACCAATGGTATCTCTAACCCTCCCCACCCTTTCCAGGGAGGCTATATGCTTGCTGCCTCCTACTGGCCAAAGGTGAGCAGCCCAGGCCAACATCAGTTCCTCTTCTCTGGTCTCACTCTGTCAGTGTCGTATCTTAGTTTTGGCTCTGCCACTGTAAGAACAGTATCATTTTATTAATTAAAAAGTGATAAACCTATATAAACATTAGTCTGCTTTAGAACATGATGTTTTTCTCTACCTTACAGTTCAACCTTATACTACAGTCCTTACTTGTGATGTCCTTGCAATAATACTGTCCTCTCATTGCAGGACCGTGTCATGATAAACCGGTTGGACAGTATATGTCAGGCAGTGTTGAAGGGGAAATGGCCAGGGGTTCGTCGTGCATATGAAGGCAATGCAGTGACTTCTTTCTACACCACTAAACTCCTGGACAACGCAACTACGCTAACAGAAGACCCCTCAGCTTCCCCTCAGGGTTCAAAGGTGAAGAAGCATGTTGCAGACAGAGAAAAGGAGTTCTCAGTCAAAATCAATAACGTATGTTATTTTACGTTTTCCCCCACAAATGCCGATCTGCAGTGTCATTGCAGTGCTTGGCATGTTTTGTTTGTTTTTATTGTTTGGTCTTCCCCCTTTTCCTCCAGTATTTGTTTGTTTCTTTCTTCCTCTCATTTGACTTTGCTTTAAAAATTTTGCAGCTTTGGTTTCATTTTCAGTTTATGTTCTCAGAAATTTGCTTTCTATATCTGTCCGGAGACCAATGGTATATTCCTTTGACTTTCACTGGGATCGACCCAAATCTGCTACACTGAAGCTGCAACATTTGCTCATTTAAACTAAACCCAGTGCCAGAAGTCAGTCTTAGCCTCTGTCCCTTGCTTTAAAGGTGAAGTGTGTAATTTCTGCACAACTTGCAAAAGGGAAATTTATATCAGTACTACAAGAAGTTTGGCTAAAACGATTTAGGCATTTTTATTCAGCATAATTCATCTATGGTGTGGGTTCTGCTGTAATGCTGTCTATTCATCAAAGAATCCTGAAAAAGCGTATCACAGTTTCCACAAAAATATTAAGCAGCACAACTCTTTTCAACATTAACCATGTAAAACCCAAATATAGAAAAAAATGAGCAAAAAATTTTGACCTCTCAGATATTGTTTTAGGAGGCCTCTGATGTAGAAATTAAATTTTTTTTTTTTTTTAATTTTACGTTTTAGTAAGTTTTTAGGGAAATGTTGTAATATTGCAACGTTGGGCCTAGTTAAGAGCAGAATTTCTGTTTTTATACTCACTTTGTCTGAACAGATATACAGAGCATTTAAGCATTCATTTGCAGGGTTGATTGCTTACTTAGCCCCATAACAGTATAGAGACAGAGCGACACGCGTCATAATCTGAAAACCACGCCCACTGGGGGGGGAAACAATCCAACCGTCTCCATTGACTTTGTATTGCGTGAGGCTGCCTCTTTGTCTTTTCTGACTTATTACAAAAAACAGAACAATGCCTAAAAGCTGCTGTGTGACAAGGTGCACAGCTAACAAGCTAAAAAATCCAGAAATAAGTTTTTATAAGCTGTCGACCCCAAAAAACGAATGTTTAAGGACACAAAAGTGGATACAGGCAGTGAGACAGATCGCAACGGGTCATATTACTATAAGAAATACACTGGAGGGGAACGTATTCGGCGACAGGTGAAATAATTATTTGACATGGTTAAAAATAATGAATGGTTTGTTTTTGTTGGTTTGTTTAGCATATGTTGTCGCCGATTACGACCTCCTCCAGTGTATTTCTTATAGTAATATGACCCGTTGCGATCTGTCTCACTGCCTGTATCCACTTTTGTGTCCTTAAACATTCGTTTTTTGGGGTCGACAGCTTATAAAAACTTATTTCTGGATTTTTTAGCTTGTTAGCTGTGCACCTTGTCACACAGCAGCTTTTAGGCATTGTTCTGTTTTTTGTAATAAGTCAGAGAAGACAAGGAGGCAGCCTCACGCAATACAAAGTTAATGGAGACGGTTGGATTGTTTTCCCCCCCGGTGGGCGTGGTTTTCAAATTATAATAAATGCGCTCTGTCTCTATATATCATGAGTAATAATCACACAACAATCATATTTTTTATGAATAAGCATTTATTAATAAAAATACTGAAAAAATTTGTATTTATACAACTTTTTCTTCTATCACTTTTAATGTGGTTTGAATGAAGTCTGTGTTTTGCAGTGACAGTCCCTAAGACAGTTCTTTTCATCTGAGAAGCACAGGCGAACATTGCACTTGCTACACAATGTATTTGTGTATCCATTATTGCAGCGTCTGCAGCGTCCTCTCTTCATCTTTACTGGGAAATGTGCAATCATGTCTTTGCCTACATCCAATGCGGAGTGGTCCGATGACATCTTGGCATTCTGAAATGGAAAAATGGAAAGAAAAAAAAAAAAAAAGTGAATAATACATATGGGTCTTATCTTGTAGTAGATAAACTGAAAGAATAGATAGGGTGGTAGACCATGTGTCGAGGGCAGAGATCTAAATATTATCCATCAGAGTATTATAATTTCAATGCAAATGCTAATCAAAATTCCACTACTACATTCAAACAATACTGTCTGGCTGGCCTATTATGCTCTCTACTTATCATACTAAAGGAACACACGCATCCCCCAGAACACTTACAGGTTCATATTCAAGCCCATTCACACCTGTCCCTGAACAATGCAACAGGCACCCCCCCCCCACCCCCCCAAAAAATCCAGAACATTCAGAGCCTGTTTTTCTATCTCCTAATGCTATAAAATGCTACAACAACATTGGGCAACATTCATAAAAAATCTCAGGATCATTTAGAAGTTAAAAAACTACAAAGATACAGGGAGTTTCAGATACTGCTCTAGATGATGGAGTTTCAAATTCCACATAAAATGTATTCCTGTGTTTATTTATGGTATAAGCTAAACTAAGTAATAACTTAGTTACAATGAATCATCTAACAGTTAAAATTTCAATTTGTGACCATGTGAGAAGTGCAGTGTCCTTATGTAATGTGTAAGGAGCACAGGCTATTTTGACTACCACTCTGGCCCAACGTTGTAGAATTACAACATGGACTTAACAAGCTCTAAAACAAATTTGATTAATGTCTTCCAAAATAACTAAATATGTATGTGTTCTAGACATTGTAATAAACACACAAAAAAAAAAATGTAAGGAATTTTACTTACTTGAATCTTGACTAATCCAGTCATGCAAAAAAAGGATATGAGCTCAACGCAAAGTTTGCGGGTAGAGTGAGTTCATGGCCAGATGACCGGACCTATAAACACTTCTTCTATCCAATAGCATTGTGAGGACAAACAATAGAACCGATTAACTATGTAAATGTGGTCTTGAGGAAAAAAAAACATTTGCAGGCATTTTTTTTTTTTTTTAAAGTGATGTTGTAATTCTGCAACAGTGGGCTTTACAGGGTTAATAATAATCATAATTACTGATCACCAAATCAGCATATTAGAATGATTTCTGAAGGATCATGTGACAGTGAAAACTGGAGCAATGATGCTAAAAATAACACAGGAAATAAAATATATTAAAATAGAAAACAGTTATTATAAATTGTAAAAAGATTTTATAATATTAGTTGTTTTTTTTATCTAATATATTCATACGTATCCATGACCAAAGTTCAATTTTCACTGCAGAGGCAAACGCTCTATTATTGGCATTGAAATTCATTGAAAAAAAATTCACAACAGAATTTTTTAATAATATCTGATTCAAAATCATGCCTTGAAGCATTGGAATCTATAAAATTTGATCACCCAACAATTGTGGAGATTTTAATTAAATTGTCATCTCTTGAATTGCAGCATTTTAATATTATTTTCTGCTGGGTACCTGGCCACGCAGGAATCTCTGGTAATGAGCAAGCAGACAATGCTCTCAAAGAAGCATTATCTACAGAACCTGTAAATGTTTTGTACCTTTCACAGATCTGAAACCAACTTTAAATATATACACCAAAAATAAATGGCATGGGACCAGCGCTTAAACAGCAAATTATGTGAATTAAATCTGGATGTTGGGACAAAGCATGTATTCCCTTTTAATAATTGCTGGGATCAAGTCATTTTTACACGATGCTGGATAGGACACTCAAGACTTATACATGAATTTTTACTATCAGGAGAAAACTACCTAAAGTGTTCATCTAGTCTGAATCCACTGTCCATTAAACATATTTTACTTGACTGTATTACTTCTACCCCTTTAAGGAACTTGTTTTATTCTGTTGATACTTTTTAAAAGGTTTTTAATCAAGTAAATCCAAATTTAGTTTTAAGGTTTTAGAAAAAATTTGTCTTAAACATCTTATTTAGTTTTATTTTTGAATAACTAAACCTGTTTCTCGCCATTAACATAGCCATAGAAGCTAGAAGTTGGTGAGCTTAAATTACACACATCACCTCTAGGTCCTTTGACTTTACTGTGTTCCTGTGTTGCCTTAACCCACTAGAGACAATTATGTATTGATTAAAACTACCTCTCTCTATAAAACCTGTCATATGAGTGTTTTTATGTGAAAAAAAAAAAAAAAACTGTTTAATCAGTAGACCTTCACTGGTCTCATACCAGTATCATAGGCTTCATAAGACCCTGCCCTATTAGCAGTGTGTCCTTAACCTCTGACCCTTGGCCTTTGTCCTTTGTCCTGCAGGAGGGCAGCCTTAAACTGACCTTCCAGAAGCAAGGCCTGCCTCCGAAGCGCCCCCTGGAGGGTGAGGAGGGACCTCTCGCCCAACAGCAGTACTTAGCCCGGCTACAAGAGTTACAGAATGCATCTGATACCAGCCTAGCGGACTACACCAAAACACTGAACAGCTATCCACAAGGTAACATATAACCATACTGTACTGTAAACACTGTACGCAATGTACAACACTGGATGACACTGAAAATGCATGTTCTTTGTGGTATTGTAGTACTGCCAGAGCAAATGCGACTGAATGGAGTGATGGATGGACAGCCCATAGTGAAGAAGAGGAGAGGACGGCGGAAGAATGTGGAGGGGATGGACTTACTGTTCATGAACAGAAACAGGCCTCCTGTGATGCCAGAGCAGGTTTGACCACCTTTTTTATTTAGATTTTTTCATTTTATATCTAGAAAGCAAGAAAAAGGTCTCATAATTCAGTATCAATAAGGCACCACCTACTTTTGCAGGCTCCTGCTGGCTGGAGTGGTGGCGTCGCAGGTACATCCGCTCCCCCTGGTCTGAGCACACCTCAGGGGCCCAATACCATCGATACGGAGAGCCGCGTTCCCGTCATCAGCCTCAAAGATGGGACGCGACTAGCTGGAGAGGATGCTCCGAAACGGAAAGATCTTGACCAGTGGCTGAAGGAGCACCCGGGCTTCGTGGCAGATGTGGGAGCCTTTATCCCTGTAAATATCAGATTCTCGATCATTCTCTGGATTTTTTTAAATCATTTAATAAATGTGTCATAAAATAGACCAAAAATATAATCTTTTTTAACAGTAATCCTAATTTCTCAAACAATACTAATGCCATCATCTCTCTTGATGTTAAAATCAAGTTATCCTTTCAGATGTAAAAAAAATAAATGTCTGGGAATATGCATGTTTTTTCGTGTTGCAGAGTGCAACCAAGCTACAGTTTCAAGACGGCAGACCAAAACAGAAGAGACATCGCTGCAGAAACCCCAACAAAATTGACATCAACAGCCTGACTGGAGAAGAGCGAGTACAGATTATCAACAGGCGAAATGCTCGCAAGGTGAGTGTATGATGGTTATAGACTTTTGGGCACATTTCTTTGCTGTACTGGGTGTTAATTGTAATACTTGTTTTCTCTTTCTTTGTTCCAGATTGGTGGTGCGTTTGCACCTCCTCTGAAAGATTTAAGCCGGTTTCTGCAAGAGAATCCAGAGTATGGCGTCCCACCAGAGTGGGCTGACGTTGTTAAACACTCTGTGAGTAAAAAGAGAAACATTTTCCATTACAAATACACAGTGCATTTACAGAAATTAGGGTTGTCACAATATACTGGTTTTGGCGTTAACAATAATAAATATATATTTTTTAAATGAAATATTTATATTGGGTTAGTACTACATAAGCGATAATATTGTGAAAAATCCAGGACCAGGAACTTATCTGGTTGACACTCCAACATAGTTAGGTGGTGGTATTGCACATTAAAGGTGCATTACAAAAGGTCCGTTGTCAATTGTGTAGTATATGAAGCACAATTCCTCAAAACCAAGCAGCTTTCTGTGGGTCAACGTGGTGAATTTGCTTGACCGACTTAAACCTGATGCATAACCTACAACCTGATGCAAATATTTCACCCTCACTCAAAATTCATGATTGCATGGATTGCTATTGAAATGGCTGGATTTCGCCCCCGAAAATTTGCAGAACAACAGTAAAACAGTAAACATCTTAACGCTGGCCACCCGTCATAAAATGGAAACACAATAACGACACATTGTGTAGCTACTACTGCTGCACAAAATCATGTTGGAGTAGACATTAGCAACATTGGCCTGCACCTAAAAAAAAAACTAAAAAAAAAGTTGTTAGATCCCACAGTCTGCGCCGATCAACAGTTCTTTAACAAACAACTTTCTCTCTGCCTGTCTACTCATATTTTGAGTGTGATTCATTGGCCAAAAGAGAGAAAAAAAAACACAAAATAAAGTTCAAGATTATTTTGACTGATTTTACATAAGCCTAAAGGAAACCAACTCGATATATTACCTACTGTAAAACTATGGATGTTTTTTTACTTAGTTATATAACAGATGCATTTGTGTTTTCAGGGTTACCTTCCTGAAAGTATGTTCGACCGCATCCTGACTGGCCCCATCGTTCCCGAAGAGGTGAGCCGGCGAGGTCGACGCCCCAAAAACGCTCTGGCTAAAGCAGCCACCATGGCCAGTGCCAGTGCCAACGCTGCCCTGGGGCTTAACCCACTCCTATCCAACGGCCTCCTCGCTGGGCTGGACCTGCCTAGTCTTCAAGCTCTTCAGCACAACCTCCAGAGTCTCCAGTCTCTCCAACTCACCACTGGCCTAATGGGACTGCCTCATGACCCCACCAACATGGCCGCCATGTTTCCAATGATGCTATCTGGAATGACTGGCCTGCCGAACCTCCTTGGGATGAGCGGTCTCCTCGGAAAGCCCTCGCAGGAAGTGGCGGGTGGAGCTTTGACAGGCGACGAGGACGGAAAAAAGAAGAATGGCGGAGAGTCCGCCACACACAAAGCGTCGGCTCAGACTTTGATTCCGGATGGCAAATCAGAAAGGACAGAGGGTCAAAGCTCCAAAGCCACCACCTCGACGGCCACCAACTCAAATCAAACAAGTGCTTCTGCTTCAGGCCACTCACTGGCCCTCAACCCCCTTCTCCTCTCTAGTATGCTCTACCCAGGGATGCTTCTTACTCCAGGCCTTAACCTGCCTGTGGCCAACCAGCCGCAAGCTGCAAACACTCAGCCAACCCCACCGCTGCAACCTGCTGCCTCTGAAGCCACGGCCCAGCAGCCCGGGCGCTCGGAGGACAAAGACAGCGATGAGGGGGAGGAGCCCGACGAAAAGAAGGATACCAGTGGTCCAGAAGGCTCGGCAAAGGCGGAGTCGTCCTCCTCCGAGTCCGACAGCTCCTCCTCGTCATCCGAGGATTCCGATTCCAGCGACGAAGACTGAGTCTTTATACATGTATAAATAAATATTATATATTTATATACATCTCTTAGAAATCTATACATATACACGCATATAGGAATTATCCTGCATTTACTACATCATGTTTTTTGTTTCCATGTAAATATAATAACTAAAGTGTTGTGTAACGAAGAGGAAAAAATGGAAAATGGAGATCCTAGAGAAACTGAAATGAGATTTCAGTGTTTGTTTAGGTACAATGTCGTTTCGAAGAGACGTTTTGCATGTCGAGAAAAAAAAAAAAACTTTGTGAAATTGTATTACTCCATGATGTACAATTGCAACAGACAAGAAGCAAAAACTAAAAAGGCATTATTGTTATAGTTATGTCGGGATTTAATTTTATTAAAGAAATGAGGACACTGTTGCTCATTGCAGAGCTGTATAATTAATATATTTTCTTTTGGGAGAAAAAAACACATTGACTGTTTGGGTTTCATTTGTAAATACTTGAGCAGGATCCTGAACACATAGACTTCACAGAGCATACCTACAGATCCACAGCAATAACACACAGGCAGCTTATGAATGTCACTGAAGCTGTAGAGACCCTGCATATGTTTGTTTTTTCATTCATTCATTCATCATACACGTTCTTTTTCATTCACTCCTCTTGTGATTTGTTCATCTGTTTACTGTCCTGGACTCTCTGCCTCCTGCTCATGGTCTGTCGTTCCTTCCTGTTTTGCTTTCTTCCTTCTTTCCTTCAACTTTTAAATTCTCTTCATACAGCTATTTTTACCCAAAGATTTGAGTTTTGTACGTAACACATGGCTGCAGGAAATCCATCTTGCCAACACGCTGTACGGTGATGTCTACAGTGTATCAGACATTCTTTTAGGGACACATTCCTCACTGCTTGAAATCCGTGTGCGTGCACATGCTTCCAACAAATATCAGACCACTTTCTTTACATCCGTATATTCATCCATTTGTTTTAGCGTTCAGACAGCACTGTGTGTGTGTGTGTGTGTGTGTGTGTGTGTGTGTGTGTGTGTGTGTGGNGGTGTTCTATGCTTATGAACACTGTTGCCTCAATTTGCATGAAAATCTATGTGTCCAAGGTCCTGTCGGCCTCACATGCAAACCTTCTCCCGACAGACAGCAGTGCGTATACCCTCTCTTTTCCACAGACTGCTACAGTATTGTCACATTAGTTCATCACATGCTAAATCACCCATGTTTGTAATCCGTGTAAAAGTATTGAGAGAAATTAAAGTATTTGCAGTAGTATTTCAGTTACCTTGTCAGGCACATGAAGTCCTGGATTTGATAGGAGGGTTAAATATGTTATACAGGTCAAATTCACACGTTCCTTTAGTCTAATAAAATATGTTCTCTGTTTTGCAGATCCACATAGTCGCCTTGCTGCTGTTAGATGTAAATGACTGATCTAGAAGTGTCCTTATGCCATACTTCAGTGTCTGTCCCTCATAGAACGATTCATTGCAGTCGAGCACCTCGGCCAACACGATGAACCTCCTTGGCGTTCCGAATCAGGACATGTATGCGATTTGTTTTCTGTTACATGTGCTGATGTGCGCTTGTTCTAGACTGTTAGGCTCATTTGATTCATGCGAGTCTCTGCTGCGTCACCTTTGTTCATATTCAGGTTTGGCTACTGAAGTTTTCCATTTGTGATGCAAATTTCTTCGGGATGCACTGCACAATGCAACTCTTTGCCTGTCTCACTAGTGAACACAGTAATATTAATGGGTCTTTCCAAGCATGTATGACTACATTCATCATGGTTTCACACAGATGCCCTCACTTTTATCTCTCTCAGTGTGATTTTGCCTCATTAGATGTTCTGAATGCCGTCTCCTCTCCACTGTGGCATCAGATCTTCCTCTTTCCAGTTAGTTCGTGCTGAGCCACGCACTTTGAAACTGTGTACAGGTATTGCTGCTTTCCACTTCTTCCCAAAACCGCACATGAAACCTATATAGTTCCTCTTATTATGACATCTGCAGCGTTAGCATCTCATTTAACTGAATAATGTTCTGAGAAGAATTGCGGGTTTACTGAGAATTGGACATTTACGTTGGGTTTTCTTTTCTTTCTTTTTTTTCATGTGTACATTAATTCAATATTTTGGTTGTATTTCATGTGTTGCATTATGAACCGCTGGACTACTGACCAGAATCAGGGCAAGACTTGCCGTTGTGGCACAAAGACAATGACATCCACCATGCAACAGCAAATGAAATAGAAATACACTACTGCAAATAAACGTTTGTTTTCAATTATGTGAATGATTGAATTGGCAAACTGACTCATTTGTTTTCATGGCTTTTTTTTTTTTTTTCATATTTTCAATGTTTTGAAATTTAAAACCCCTGTTTTTTTTTTTTTTTTTTT
>RJVU01042553.1:2519022-2542628 GCA_003731715.1 Anabarilius grahami
TTGCAAGTTGTGGCCTGTGTAGTCAATTAATGCTTCTTGTAGTGCAGGATACATGTCTTAAAAAGTTTGTAATTTATTGAATTACTTTCTATGAAGTTCTATAGAAGAAATTGAGGTTTAATTATTTTTATTAAACATATTCTGACTCTACAGAAAAATCTTGTCTCATGTGAAATTTGTCAAATGTATTTGTTTGTTTTGAGCTGAAGCACCAGTTATTAAAATCGAAAACTGTCTAAAATCAAAACATCTAAAAATGTTTTTATTAACCTGTGATGAAAGTGGGCTGTTTGATTGCGGTTGAAATTTAAAGGACATTAACTACCATAACATGTTATAAAATTTTTGACAGCACAGAGCACAAATGCCTAGTAAATGAACTGTATTAAAAGACACTTGTTAGAAACAACAACACAGAATGGGACTGATATAATCGGTGTGTTTGAAGTAATGGACTATTAACGGTAATACTATTTTACAGTGTCCTTTTTACACATTACATGTAGTTACTATAGTAATGACTATAAATTATGCATTATTGCATGCAACTAACCCTAAACTAAACCCTAATCTAACGGTAACCCTATAGTAAGTACATGTTAATTAATATTACTCAGTACTTAAATGTATAATTACACCGAAACAAGGACACCTTAAAATAAAGTGTAACTCTAATAAATTTATATAATGATAGTTGAGGGGCTTCTTGTAAAACATCCAACTCATCCTATTCAGAAATGTAACAGAAGATTGAAAGTAATAGGCCTATGTCAACTGACTAGATGTACTGTAATACTTTCACCAACATTTTACTAGTAATTGAGAACAGATGAAAGAGAATTAATATTATATAATTTTTTTTTATGTTTGTGACTTTGAATCAAAGTATGCAAATTATAAAGAAACTTTACACTACCATTACTCTAATAATGGATAGAAAAGTTTTATAGAAGTCACTTTTGAGTTTAATGCATTCTTGCCGTATAAAAAAAAAATTCTTAAAAATAAATAAACTGACCCCAAACATTTAAAAGGAATTATACGTGTATATAGAGCTGTGTATTTATTTTAGGAAGGGTATCATATTTGTAGGTCCTTGGCATAAAACATTTAAAAACAGTAGATAACAGAGGAGTAAATCTCATGAGTCTATCTAGACCAGGGCTGCAATTAAGTCCAATTTTTTAATGCCCTTTCCTCACTAACTTTCCTCTATCTCGTTCACTTGGATATATGTCATTGATTACGTTGCCAACTACTGGCAGAACCCTTGCAATGTGTTTAAATGGAATGCCCTAAGCCAGGGGTTTCCACAGGAGGGCCACTGTCCTACGGAGTTTAGCTCCAACTTGCCTCAATACACCTGCCTGACAGTCTCTAGTATGCCTATCAAGACCTTGCATGTGTCTCAATCAGCTCCCTAGTTCAGTAGTCAAGGCACTGATCAGGGAGTCGGCCACATTCATTTACACAATATACTGATTCACGATCTAGGAAGGTAGGGAGCTCTAGATTAGCTGTTTAATTGGGGTTGGAGCAGTCAAAATCCCTCGGCCCAAATAGGCCTAAACTTCCTTTGTACACTTGACGAAGTTGAACGCACTTCAAAATGGCTTGAGCTTAGGAAAGTTTGCAAGTTGATGTCTAAAAGTGAAGTTAAACACAGCCTATATCCATTTCTCTATAGGGAAGGGGTGTCCTGTAAACCATTTGATCACACCTGAACCAGCTCATCTAGGACATACTAGGCATACTAGAAACTTCCAGGCAGGTTTTTGAGGCAAGTTGGAGCTAAACTCTGCAGGACAGTGGCCAAATGCAGTGTTGGACACCCCTGCTCTAGGGTATCTCAACATGAAATAGTGATCAATGAATAACAAACAATTTGACAAGAAGTGCTACAACACCTGCAAATGAATCAGTGGGTCAGTGTTGTCATATTCCATGTAGATAATTCTCTTACCCAGTGGACAGAGATTAATGAAAGAGGCCTTTTCCTGCTTATTCAACCTGTTATTTGTTACCATGGACATACACTGAAAGACGACCAGCCTTGATCTGTTTATCAGTAACCATGTCTTCACACGCCATCAGGTTAAATGTCAACTTGCGTTGCCTGGCAGGTGAAACACAAAGTCTGTGGGAATCTAAATCAACAAACCCACGCTAATTATGACCGTGCAGTACCTGCGCCAGTGCCAACAGGAAGTTCAATGTGTTGTCATAGGAATCAGAGCCCTGACCTCTACAACAGTGTTACAAGAGACGTACTTAGGCAGAGATTATATATGATGCACTTCTAATGAGCACATTACTGTCTTTGGACAACATCTGCTAATAGTGAGATATTTTGCTACGTTTTATTGTTGTCTTTTAGCATCAAAATATTTGATACGGATTATCTGGATTGTACTATGGGGTGCAACTCAAGTAAAGATACTGAGGTTGTGGATTCATCCAAAAAACCTAAAGACAGACCAGAATCAGCCAACTTATCAGACAAAGAAGAAGAGGACGGTGTCAATGAAATCTCACACACAGAGAATAATGAAGTTGAGACAGAAGACTGATAATGTCTTAATTTGCTGGCTACCTTCCTCAAGCTCCAATGGTAAGATTCACAAATGTAGGTTTTGATATGTCAGGAAACTATTTCCTATCATCTCATATTATGATGCTGCATAATAGTTTATTTATCTGCTCTAGTGAGAGACTCTTTAAAAAAATAAAGGTTCCAAATGGGGGTTTCAAAACGATGCCATAAAAGAACCATTTTTGGTGACCCAAAGAACATTTTGGTGAACAGTTCTTAAAAGAACCCCCTTTTTTTCTTTAATAATCTAAAGAACTTTTTCCACTATAACCTTTTATGCTTAAATAAAAGGTTCCATGGATGTCAGATGTTCTTCATGGAACCATCAATGTCAATAAAGAAGCTTTATTTTGAAGAGTGTATCATAAACTTGACATAGCTACTTACAACACATACACTTATATGACTTATCTGTTGCAGTTGCAGTTCATTACCAGTCCAGCTGTGATCGGCTAAGGAGAGTGTGATGAGATCTACACCAGCCTGTTACTTTATATGATGTCTCTGATCTCTACATATATGTTCTCATCTCATCATGTCACCTCTGTCTATTATACATACTTCAATCCCTTCATTATGTATATATTTGGTTCCTAGCATGATTAAACTGTTTGGCAAAGTGGCAAAGGTAAAAAAACTAGAGCACTGGGATTGACCTGTAATATCCTAAAAGACCACCAGATGCCCCTCTCTCTCTATTTAAAATTTAAATCTATGTAATTCTGACAAATTTGACAAAACCTGAACATTTGTTTGCAGCATGAGACCACAAAATTACATAAAATAACACATTTACTAATCAAATAAAAAAAACAATGAAAAGTCAAAAGTGTAAAATGAAGTAAAACTGCAAAATAAAGTCAATAAATTTAAACAAAAAGGAATAAATCAAAGATGAATGTGAACAAATAATAAAGAATGATAAAGACGACTAATTGTGTTATAATGAGCCTAAAACAGCTAAAACAGGCCACTTTACAAAATGGTTTAAAAGAGTTTTCTGGGAACTTCTATTGATAGTTATTGTTTTTATACTGAGCTTATGATATTTTTAGCCCAAGTGTTGTAGATTAATTACAAATTGTAGTCGGTTACTGATTCCAAATTACACGACAAAAATGTGTAGTTAGAAACATAATCCAGTATACTACAGATTTAAGGTATAATTTGACTTTTTAGATTACTTCTTGAATTGGATAATCTTGTACCATATTGACAAAAATTCAAAGAAAAAGAAAATATATTTTGCATTAAATATTACATTATGTCCTAGACTGGGATTCATAATGGAACTGCTGTGGGTTCATGAGTTTAATGAAAAGCTGTTAATTAAATCATAAAAGTGTAAAATTAAAATATAAAAAAATTATTATTGACCTTATTGAAGTTATTAATTTGAAATCTCAGGGGGTACTTCAAGTAAATATATTAGGTAAAAGAGGTTCAGCTGACAAAAAAAAAAGAAAAAAGTTGTGGGTATCCCTGAAATGACGAATGTCCAGTTGAATGTGTTTGAAAGACAATAATACATGGTTAAATGACTCACTGAGTGATCATTCAAATAATAATTAATGTGTTCCTCAGGAGATGATTAGATATGCAGCGTTGCAATGTTGAGAAAACACTTACATTATTTCTGTAAACCCAGTGATCAAATGCTGTGTGGTTCTCGGTTTTCAGTGATAGGCACATGACTGCAATTTCACAAACCTGGAAGACCTTCTGAATGTATATAAGCAGTAGGCTTTTTTAGAAATGAAAATGTTAAAGATAAAGAAGTAGAGAAAATCAATGAATTATGAATAATTTACTGCCATTGTGAGAATACATGTAATAATGTAATCTGTGTAAACTGTAGTCTGATTATGAGTATTTTGAAATGTAATATAATCTAATTACAAGTACTTAAAATTTGGAATCTGATTGCGTCCAGATTACATGTAATCAGTTACTACCACTAAACCAAACCCTCACATTTTAGATGTTCATTAATACATTATTTAGTAGCCTACTGTATATGTTTTCCTCTTGAGGACTGTTGGCCTCTTCTCACAGTGCAGGCTATGTGATTTCAGGTTTTACTATCACATTCCTTTCCAACGTTGTAGGCAAAACTTGACCTGACACACATACAGATTACGACCACTAGGGGGCAAAAGTACTCTTTAATGCCTTTTCTGCAGAGTGCACCCCTTGCTGAGAGCATTCAATGTGAAATGTATGTTTTAGGATTATTAACACAGAGTGGGTTGAGCTCACACAAAAGCTATTCTATAAAGCCCAGTTTCACACTCTCATCAGAAAGACAGCAGGAAATTGCTGCAAAATATTATTATTACACAAATGGAAACTGTGAATGAATAAAATGTTTGAAAAAATTAATGATAAGCTAGTGCTTAATAGCTTTTTAATTTCAGATGATGCATGAAAAGAAGGACTTACAGTATTTCTCCTGACACTTTCTCTCAGTATTGATGAGAGCAAACACACCTGCAGAGAGCCGGTATCTTCTCTTGATCAGTTAATTAATATGAATGCTTAAAATACCCATTAACTCTGTGGTTACATGAAACCAAATGATCCATTTATGTTAACGCAATGTCCCTCTGTGGGAGTCTAGTGTAGTGCAGCCATTGATTGACAACAATTTAATTTAATTGTTGTCACAGACAACTGGTTGGAGAAATATCGCCTCACTGGGTAATTTTGTATGCAGTGTGATCAACATCTGGATCTGAGACGATTCAATTTACACGTCTGAAAAATGAAATCCATTTTCCTCACATATCACGTTTTATCACAGTTTAATAAGGCAAGATGCTGTTGGGTATGAGGGGGGGAAAAGGACACTGGGATATTTTAGGAGGTTAAAGATGTTATTCTCTCTTTCTCTGGCAGGATTCTTCTTCTTTTTCAGATATACACACTCAGTAGCCACTTGGTTAGATAAACTAGTTCAGTATATCTGCTTGTTGATACAAATATCTAACAGCTCTAAATAGTAGGCTAATAATAGCATGCAGAGCTTGAATACAGATGGGCAGGAGATTAACTTGCTGTTTAAACTAAACATGAGAATGAGGAAGAAATGTGAGTATCTCAGACACTCCAGACAGGATTTTCACGAACAAAAGTCATTAGAATTAATAAAATAGTTTCCAAAACCAAAAGCGTTACTGTTCTTCAAGCAAAGATCCCTTGTTAATGAGAAAGTCGTGAGGAAATTGACCAGACTCACCAATACTGGACAGGAAAGATACGAAAATGCCGCCTGGTCTGTCAGACAAATCTTAATTGCGAATGTCAAAACTTGATGCAGACATGAATTCATGAATTTACCCTTCCTTGTGGCAACAGTGGACTGCAGTGATGAAGTATTTATGTAGGCCAAACTGGAAGTTTGCACACTCTAAAGAAAAATGGTTCTAAACAGAACCAAATTAGAGTTCTTTGGCTTGTAACAATAGCAGAACCCTTTTGGTGTTAAATAGAATCTTTGAAAGTGCTATATAGGACCTTAATGGTGTCATAAATAACCATTTTAATAATAGTTTATTTTCATTAATATTAGTATATTTACATCATTAATATTAGTATTATTCATATTATTTATTAACTTTTTTTTATTATTATTTTTTTTACCCCTATCTGATTTTAAAATATCTTGTAGCCTCTATGGTTTTACATAACAAACAAACAAACAAACAAAAAATTGCATGTTGTGTCAGTTAGGTACTTTTATTTTTTATTGACATATGAAATTGTTACAAAAACGACAGTGCTCCAACAACCATTCTTAACTATAATACATTAATAAATTACAATTAACAATAAACACGAATAAATACATAAAGAAGTAAAACACAAGGCCAAAAGTAGCAAAAACAGACAGTATGTGAGCCCTTCACAGTGTTAAAAAAACAAACAAACATTAAAGCTAGCCCCAACTTTTTCCTTTTGTTTTGTTATTTGGACTGGGTATGCATAAACCTAAATAATAACTAAAGAAAAATCTAACAATATGAATCACAAGTTCAATAACTCTGTTACTTAGTAGAGAAGAGGAAATATCCTTAACTGAACAGAGCTGGATACAGTTACAACATTAAAGTTAAAATGTATAGACATTTTAAGAATGAAATCATTTACCTGTTGAGAGTGTGTTGACAATCTGTGGATATAGCTGAGCTCCAGAAAATCAATAATTATGTGGCTTTGACAGTTACAGATTTGAAAAACAAAAAGGCGGGAACAAAGAGCCCTAAGCTCTAAAACAAAGAACTATTTCAGCATAAAAGGGTTCTTCAGGACTATATGGTTTTAAATAGATCTTCTACTACATGTAAATAACCTTTAAAGAACCATCTTTTTAAAAATACCCTGGTTCTCAAATACTTTTGCTTTTAGATTATTGCAGAAAATAAGCTCTGTGACCAACAAAAGTTCATGATTCTTTTGTTTTGTTCATCATGATAATCTTCACAAATTAACACAGCTTTTATGAATTTTGAAGCCTAAATACAATCCCCAGAAGTAAAAAGTTAAACGTAGGCTATACAAACCACATTTGCATGACTTCAATGTCACCACCAACAACTCTTTCAGTCTGTATAAATATTTCTTTTTAAAAATCCCCCTGAAAGTTTGAGTTTGAATAGTTTGCAAAAGTGTGATTATAAACACAATGAGGCTATATAAGCAGACTAGTGAGTAGATGAGTTTTCCTGTTCAGTGTGATGACATTTAATGTCCCCGAAAACCTCTGTAGTCCCATTTAGCCACTTGTTTGCAACCGCCTTATTCAAGACAAGTAAAAGCTTTGAAAAAAAATCACAAGGGAGTATTAGTGACGTTTTTTATATCATGGAATACAATGAAAATATTGAGTTTGTGTTAACCATTATTTCAGGCATTTAATCAAAAATTGGCTTTAGGACAACTGGAACCCAAAGTGCTGAAAAATGCTAACTTGTTTTCAGGTTTTGGCCAACAACAAAAAAATTTAGTTCCTGCAGCACTCTATTCAGATTGGTGGGGGTGTTATCATATTTTCTTGATATTTTATTTAATAACTTGTTTAAAAGTCACAGCCGTGCCAGTACTGCTGCTTCCATGCGCATCCATTTTCCACACAGTTATCCTCAAATGGCCACTTCCATCAGGACAACTCATCCTATCACAATGCACACGTCATTCCAAGCTTGTTACACAACAACAACACAATGAGTTTGGTGTACTGAAACAGCCTGAACAGTCACCAGATTTCAATTCAACAGAAAACAGCACCTCTGAGATGCATTTAAATGGCAGAATCTCTTAATTTCCAATGCTATGTTGAATCTGTGACATTACTAATTAAAGATGTAATGTGCAATAATAAAGTGTCAACTGAGTGTATATACATTTACTTTGCTCATTAAGACTGTAAAGTTAAGTCCAACATACATTAATAATAATAACTCTGCACATACAGTAGTATATATTTACAATAGAGCTAGCTGTGTGTGATTGATCTGCGTCTTGCCTCAAGGTGAATGAAACTAAGCAGCTGGTTCCATGTACGTGTGTGCATCATGTGTGAGTTGACTGTACATGTGGAGCATGTGCTGTGTGATCTGCTCTGTCTCAAGGTGAATGAGAGTGAGAGCAGCTCTCTGGCAGCTGCAGTGTAATTATGTGAAAGCTGCTGGTGTGTGTATATAAAATGCCTGCCTGGCAGGTGTAGCCATTCATCTCCCAGATGAGGTTTTTTTTCTTCTTCTTCTTCTTTTTATTTTTTTACTTTTTTTTTGAGCTGAGGCAGGGAGAAGTCTTTTCAGTGAAAATTGAGAAAAATGGGAAAACATATTCTAAATGTCATTCATTCAGCCACCATGTCACTCTGACCTTAAAATATCATCTATCCCTTGTTGTAAATGTGGACAAGAGAATCCTGTAAAATACCACATTTTGATAAGAGATGAAGCCCACATAAAGGGTGTGTGTGTGTGTGTGTGTGTGTCTGTGTGCGTGTGCGTGTGTGTGTGCTGTGCAATCAGTAATGGGGTGAAAAGGTGGCCCTGATTCTTCGGGCTCACAGCTCCAGGGGGGCCGCATCAATTTCAACATTAGCCTACTGATGTAGAGATCGCAGTTATTAACCCTATATACCACCCCCCGCGAAAACAATTAATAATCAAATTACTAATCAACCACTGATAGAAATAACACAAAATAGGTATCATTTAAATCTTATAAACACAGCTTTTTAATGCATCTAACCATTTTGATCAACACTTAATGAGTGCTGAGTAGTCCCTCTAAACCGGAGTGTACCGCCCGCAGGCGCCACCTAGCTGCGAAAAAAAACAAACATATTTTTCAAAACTACTGCCTTGATCAACACAAAATAGGTGTAAAGCTAAGAGTTTGAACTATACAATGAATATAGCCAATTTGATTAACTACTAAGTAGTGCTGAGTTATTTGCTGATAAATAAAAATACATATTATGAAATACTTTTTTGTACTGTGTATTGCAATGTGAAAAAAACATCATACAGTTCAGATAGTCATGTGTCATAAGTAATTTGAAAGGTCTCACGGAGTAGAATACAACAAGCATAATTGTTTTGGGCTTTGACTAAACATGAGTGAGTTTCTGTATGTGAAGCTCCGCAAGACCCATATGTAAATAACATACAGCATTTATGTCACGTTATCGCTTAACTTCAAGAATAATGCTCCGATTATGGAAAATATTATTATTTACAGCAGATTATCAGATAACATAATCTAATGCAATGATAACGAGATTCCTCATAGAGTTACAACACATAACACCACACAGGCGCTATGGCGCTAACTAAAATCAAATGTAGCTTTCATATAACGTTTTTCGCTTATAACTTCATGAAATATGCACAGAGATCAGAAAATGGCACATCATTACTTACAGTTGATGCTCCCAATCAAAATGAATCCAAAATCAACATAATCCAAAGTGTCGATCACAAGATATTCCTCATGGAGGAATGAATTTAAAAATGCCCATTAGGGTTCATCAACAGCTAAACAAAAAGGCTACCTTGGTTCCAAATGCTGTAACTTTTGATTGCTTTATGCTATCACCACAAAACTTGATGCAGATGCAGATGTAGGAGAACTTCAAAAAAAAAAAAATTCCTTATTTCCTTCATGAGTTATTGCATGTCAAATAAGAAAGATATGTAAAATTATAATTTAAAAAAAATATATATATATTTTGTCTTTTATCAGCACACAGTAAAATCCCCAGAGTTAAATCAACTCTGTTCAGAGTACATATGGTCCCTCTCTGAATAGAGTTAAACACTGAAGCAGAGTTAAAGTTAATGAGATAATTAAGCAATTAATTAAGCAATGTTTGAACATTAATGATAAACACCTGCTGTTAACAAGCAGAATCACTGACGAAAAGAGAAACTCAAGAACTACAACTGACAGAGGTTTAGATGTTGGAGGTTCAAACTGTGTTTGAGCAATTGCTCTTTGGTTTCTTGACTGAGTTTCGATTATTACAAAAAAAAATCTTTAAACAAGTGCCACCTTAATGCTTTAAAGCTAAAAATAGAGCAACTATTACCACCAATGCTTATACATGAAAACATAGCATACAATCCTCAACAGTGGTGACAATAATTATTCATACTGCAGTCAGCAAAACCGAACGTTATTGAAATTTGTTTCAGAACAAAATGTACTGGTTGTTTTTGAATAAATGTATTGATGCGCTTTGAATGAATGTATTGATTGTTTTTGAGAATTAACAGAGGTTTAGATGTTGGTATTTTATTGGTCAAAAAATGATGCCACCATCATGGTGGTCAGGTGTTTGTTTAAGTTGGGCTCTTGACCCTCTTATGTCTTTAAAACATTTGTGTTTGAGCAATTGCAATAGTGTTTCACAACAGACACTTATACATTGTTGAAATAAGAGATTCAGCTTTGAGTAAATGTATTGATTGTTTTTGAATGTATCAGTGTGTTTTAAATATGTAGTGATTCTTTCAAAAAGAAAAGTAGAGATTCATTAAAAAAAGCAACGGTTCATTTTTCAGAAAAGTAGTGATTCCTTTTTTAAATGTAGCAATTCATTTTGAAAAAGTGTCAATTCATGTTTGAAAAGTAAATATTAAGTTAAGAAAAGTAATGATTTATTTTTGAAAAGTTGCGATTCAATTTTTATAAGTAGCGATTCAGTTTTTAAAAGTAGCGATTCTTTTTTTTAAAAGTAACGATTCAATTTTTATAAGTACCGATTCACTTCAGAAAAGTAGCGATTTAATTTTTATAAGTAGCGATTCATTTTTTAAAAGTAGCGATTCAGTTTTGAAAAAGAGTTTTTTTCAGTGTGTTTTAAATATGTAGTGATTCTTTCAAAAAGTAAAGTAGTGATTCCTTTTTTTGAAATGTAGAAATTTATTTTAAAAAAATGTCAATTATTTAAAAAAAAGTAGCAATTCATTTTTGAAAAGTAACAATTAAGTTTAGAAAAGAAGCGATTCATTTCAGAAAAGTAGCGATTCCATTTTTATAAGTAGCAATTCATTTCTGAAATTTAACGATTACATTTTTATAAGTAACAAGTCTTTTTTAAAGTAGCGAGTCATTTTTGAAAAGCAGCGATTCCATTTTTATAAGTTGCGATTTATTTAAGAAAAGTTAGGATAAAATTTTTATAAGTAACAAGTCTTTTTTAAAGTAGCTATTCATTTTAGAAAAGTAGCAATTCATTTTTGAAAAGTAGCGATTCAATTTTTATAAGTAGAGATTCATTTTTGAAAAGTAGCGAATCATTTCTGAAATTTAGCGATTCAATTTTTATAAGTAACGAGTCTTTTTTTAAAGTAGCGATTCATTTTGGTCAAAAAATTATGCCACCATCATGGTGGCCAGTGTTTGTTTTAGTTAGGCTCTTGACCCTTTTATGTCTTTAATGAATTTGTGTTTGAGCAATTGCAATAGTGTTTCACAACAAACACTTGTACATTGCTGAATCAAAAGACTGAAGGAGCAGATCAGCTTGAGTTTTATGCTTAAAAGCCATTTTAAATGGACATCACAAAGACTTCTCTTTGGTTTCTTGACTGAGTTTCGATTATTACAAAAAAACAAACAAACAAAAAAAAAAAACATTAAACAAATGCCACCATAATGCTTCAAAGCAAAAAAATGAGCAACTATTACCACTCATGCTTATACATGAAAACACAGCATACAATACTCAACAGTGGTGACAATAATTATTCATACTGCAGTGGACGATGGGAGTTTTGTTCTATGGTGATTCCCAGCATGCATTGCAGCGTGAAGCATTTCGTTATCACCATTGTTGAGATTCATATGCTCATTCTTGATGTCTGTGTGTTTCTAAATGATGCTGTAGTCTAAATTTTCAATTGAACAATATCAATCCTCATTGAGACCTGAAACTGAACCAATCTAAGCATCATAGAAATCTCGTAACTGTCATTAAAATCTTAGAGAACAAAACACAGTGGTGTTAAAATTTTGTAATGGAAAAAACAGCAGTTGTTGAAAATCTCAGAGGAACAAAACTGCACAAAAGTGACCATCACTGAAATCTCATGACCCAGCGAAACCAACCGTCATTGAAATCTCATAACCAAATAAAACCGACTGTCTTTGAAATCTCATAACAGAACAAAACCAACTGACACTGAAAACCAACCATAATTGAGATCTTGGAACCCAGCAAAACCGACTGTAAATCTCGTAGAAGAACAAAACTGATCATCACTGAAATCTCCTAACGAAACAAAACCGACTGTCTTTGAAATCTCATAACAGAACAAAACCGACTGACACTGAAAACCAACCGTTATTGAGATCTCGTAACCCAGCAAAACCGACCGTCAATGAAATCTCATATCTCAGCAAAACCGATCGTTATTGAAATCTGTTTCAGAACAAAATGTACTGGTTGTTTTTTAATAAATGTTTTTTTTTTTTTTTGAGAATTAACAGAGGTTTAGATGTTGGTGTTTTATTGGTCAAAAAATTATGCCACCATCATGGTGGTCAGGGTTTGTTTAAGTTGGGCTCTTGACCCTCTTATGTTTTTAAAAAATTTGTGTTAGAGCAATTGCAATAGTGTTTCACAACGAACACTTATACATTGCTGAATCAAGAGATTCAGCTTTGAGTAAATGTATTAATTGTTTTTGAATGTATCAACGTGTTTTAAATATGTAGTGATTCTTTCAAAAAGAAATGTAGGGATTTCCTTTTTGAAATGTAGCAATTCATTTTGAAAAAGTGTCAATGATTTTTTAAATGTAGCGATTTATTTTTGAAAAGTAACAATTAAGTTTAGAAAAGAAACGGTTCATTTTTGAAAAATAGCGATTCAATTTTTATAAGTAGCGATTCAGTTTTGAATAGTAGCGATTCATTTCTGAAATTTAGCGATTCAATTTTTATAAGTAACGATTTTTTTAAGTAGCGATTCATTTTTGAAAAGTAGCGATTCAGTTTTGAACAGTAGCGATTCCATTTTTATAAGTACCGATTCATTTCAGAAAAGTAGCAATTCATTTCAGAAAAGTAGCGATTCAATTTTTTATAAGTAACAAATCTTTTTAAAGTAGCGATTCATTTTTGAAAAGTAGCGATTCAGTTTTGAAAAGTAGCGATTCCATTTTTATAAGTACTGATTCATTTTTTTTTAAAGTAGCGATTTATTTTTGAAAAGTAGCGATTCATTTTGGTAAAATTATGCCACCATCATGGTGGCCAGGGTTTGTTTTAGTTGGGCTCTTGACCCTTTTATGTTTTTAAAGAAGTTGTGTTTGAGCAATTGCAATAGTGTTTCACAACAAACATTTGTACATTGCTGAATCAAAAGACTGAAGGAGCAGATCAGCTTGAGTTTTATGCTTAAAAGCCATTTCGAATGAACATCACAAAGACTTTTCTTTGGTTTCTTGACTGAGTTTCGATTATTACAAAAAAACAAAAACAAAAAAAACATTAAACAAATGCCACTATAATGCTTCAAAGCTAAAAAATGAGCAACTATTATCACTCATGCTTATACATGAAAACATAGCATACAATCCTCAACAGTGGTGACAATAATTATTCATACTGCAGTGGATGATGGGAGTTTTGTCCTATGGTGATACCCAGCATGCATTGCAGCGTGAAGCATTTCGTTATCACCATTGTTGAGATTCATATGCTGATTCTTGATGTCTGTGTGATTCTAAGTGATGCTGTAGTTCAAATTTTTCAAAAATCTTGCAATTGAACCATATCAACCATCATTGAGATCTGGAAACTGAACCAATCTGAGCATCATAGAAATCTCGTAGCTGTCATTAAAAAAATCGTAGAAAATGAAACACAGTGACGTTAAAATCTCGAAATGGAAAAAACAGCCGTTGTTGAAATCTCAGAGGAGCAAAACTGACCATCACTGAAATCTCATAACTCAGCGAAACCAACCATTATAGAAATCTCATAACCAAATAAAACCGACAATGATTGAAATCTCCTAACGAAACAAAACCGACTGTCTTTGAAATCTCATAACAGAACGAAACCAACTATTATTAAAATAACGTAAAAAGAACAAAACATACTTTATTAAGATCTCGTAACTGAAAAACAAAACAAACTGTCTGACAATGAAAAACCAGCTGTCACTGAAATCTCATAACCGAATAAAGCAAGTCACTCAAAACTTATAATCAAATGAAACAGACCGTCATTGAAATCTTGTAATGGAACAAAAACCACTATCACTGAAATCTCCTAATGAAAAAAAAAATGACTGTCTTTGAAATCTCATGACAGAACAAAACTGACTGACACTGAAAACCAACCGTCATTGACATCTCGTAACCCAGCAAAGCTGACCGTCATTGAAATCTCCTAACGAAACCGACAGTCTTTGAAATCTCATGACAGAACAAAACCGATTGACACTGAAAACCAACCGTCATTGAGATCTCGTAACCCAGCAAAACCGACTGTCATGGAAATCTGATAATGAAACAAAACCAACTGTCTTTGAAATCTCATAATGAAACAAAACCAACTGTCTTTGAAATCTCATAATGAAACAAAACCAACTGTCTTTGAAATCTCATAACAGAACAAAACCGACTGACACTGAAAACCAACATAAAAAGAACAAAACATACTTTATTGAGATCTCGTAACTGAAAAAAACAAAAAAACAAAAAAAACTGACTGACAATGAAAACCATCTGTCATTGAAATCTCATAAAGGAACAAAACTGACTGTCATTGAGATCTCGTAACTGAACAAAACCAGCCGTCACTGAAATCTCATAACTTAATAAAATAGACATCATTGAAACCGACCATCATTGAAATCCGTTAATGAAACAAAATCAACTGTCATTAAAATCTTGTAAAAGAACAAAAAATACTTTATTGAGATCTCATAACTGAAAAAAACTGACTGACAATGAAAACAAACTGTCATTGAAATCACGTAAAGGAACAAAACTGACCATCATTGAGATCTTGTAACCGAACAAAACCAGCCGTCACTGAAATCTTAATGTTCATTTTTTGCCTTTCTGACTTTTATTTTGATATGAAATATGTTGACAGGAAGCAAAATTGGAGAGAGAAGGCAGATGGGATCCGAAAAAGTCCATGAGGCAGGACTCAAACTCAGGATTCTGAATGCACCATAGAACCAGATGTCAGCAAACTGTCCACAAGGCTATCGGGAACTGGTGGGGAACGGAATCTGACGGCAAAATATACAGTTGTCGAAATCTGTTTCCCCCCTATATGATGAGAGATGTTGATGCAGTGACTGGTAGGGCAGTCGTGGCCTAATGGATAGAGAGTCGGACTTGTAACCCAAAGGTCATGGGTTCGAGTCTCAGGTCCGGCAGGGATTGTCGGTGAGGGGAGTGAATGTCCAGCGCTCTCCCCACCTTCAATACCACGACTGAGGTGAGACCCTTGAGCAAGGCGCCGTACCCCCAACTGCTCCCCGGGCGCCGCAGCAATGGCTGCCCACTGCTCCGGGTGTGTGTTCACGGTGTGTGTGTTCACTGCTGTGTGTGTGCACTTGGATGGGTTAAATGCAGAGCACAAATTCCGAGTATGGGTCACCATACTTGGCCACATGTCACTTCACTTTCTCACTTCTTCTAAAAGATGCTGATTCTATCCTGTGTGTGGATGGAGTTTAACCAGCATCAGTTTAAATGTTCATTTTTGGCCTTTTTGCCATTTATTATGATATGAAATATGTTGACAGGAAGCAAAATAGGAGAGAGAAGGCAGACGGGATCCGGAAAAGTCCACTGATTTCGACAGCTGTATTTTTGCCGTCGGATTCCAACTTTCACCTGACCCCTGGCTCCGTAGACCCCAACACACTGACCCCTGAATAGGAGTGTGTTTTTGGCCTGAAAACGTGATGGGGCACACGCTCGCCAGCGAAATTTCCTCTGATCGTCCTGTGCCCTCTGTACAGCGCTCCAGAGTGTCCCCCTGACTCCCCTGTCAAATTTGGGCCTGCCTGCACACTTCTAAGAAAATCCCACATGCAACTTATTTCAATAGGCTTACCATGGTAGTTTTATGGACATGGCATTGAAAGGTCAGATCGACCTGAATTTACTTTCGGTAACTCATAGGGACCAAATCGAATGCCATACAAAATTTTGTGACCCTACAACCTCGTTTAGGAGTCAAAAGGTCAAAAAAGGGACCGCACATCGTAGGACCTTGAAACTTTGCAGTGTTCGCCATCCTAGGCCCCCGAATCGGCCCCCAAAGGTTGGGCCCCCAAGCTACTTTCTGAGCCTTTTAAATACAGCTGAGTGTGGGGCTGAAATCAGGCCTGTGTCTGAGTTTCTCCCATTGACTTGAATGGAGATGGATCAAAAATAATGAAAAATATTTTTTTTGGTTATTTTTCTTTTTTGTAATTGGGCCTTTGAACAATTACGTAATTGTGGCACCCGATAATAATTGTAATCACAATTAGAAATTTGATTAATTGCGTAGCCCTACCATTGTGTTGAAATCAATGTCTTTGATTGGCTATATTATTCAACACTGCAAACATTTTTTTATCTCTCAATGCTCTCCGGAGTGCAAACACAAATATGCACTGGCGCATTTGCAAAACCTGTTTGGCCAATACACTGTTATTAGTTACACCCCAGTAGAACCGGGCCTGATCGGGTCAGTCACACTGGTGCTCCCAAATATTTTTTACAGTCGCATGTGGTAATTTTCAGTCGCAAATGTGACTGAAATGGTCACACTGTAGAGCCCTGTAGAGGCATAAAAGAAGGTCATTATTAACCTTTTACCTCTGAACAGTTACATGCAGTTCCACCACAGTAAGATGTATTACAGTAAAATTTTAAGCCAAATTGTGACGTGACGTGTAGCCAAGTATGGTGTCCCATACTTGGAATTTGTGCTCTGCATTTTGCCCATCCAAATGCGCACACACAGCAGTGATTGGGGGTTAGGTGCCTTCCTCAAATTGTAATGAGAATGGAAGAGAGCGCTGTTTATTGTACAGAGCTTGAGGTGTGAAATGTATAAAAAAAAATTGATGACCAAGTGAGTGAAAATGATTTAGCATGTAATAGGGTATTGATTCATAATGTATAATTAGATTTAAAAAAAATTTTTTTTTTTTTAAATGAGGGATCCAGAGAAAATTACATTGGAGGTCTTGAATTATTAGGGCATGTGGGTGTAGTAGATGTGCCAGTTTTGGTACATTGAAGACCTCGGTATGTCATTGTGTCTTCCTTGCGTAAGCCTCTCAAAGCTCATATTAACAGTATCAAATCACTCTCTTTCACCTCTCCATCTTGATCTCAGTTGTAATTTCAGTACAATAGTTTCATGAGTCATGGAAACAGCATGCATTTCCTAGAACAAGTAATGTTGTAATTATAGGGTGAATATGCAGTTGTCAGGGATACATTGTTGCACCTCACCAACACAAAAACAGATGGATCTCTATTTGAGATGATTATGTTGGTGTTTTTATTTACATTATTATACTATTAGAGAGAATATGGTAAAAACGTTTCTATATTCACCACATACACTGATCCTCTTCATGCTGGATCTACCCTCTCATAGTGGATATCAATGCGTTTCATGTAAAGATGCACTATTAAAAAATTGCAGCTGTGGTTGCCAGAAAAAAAATATGGTTGCAACATTTAAAATTTTGTGTTAACCATAATAAAATGTATATTTCATTAACTGAAATGATGTTAATATACAAAATTACTAAAATTACTTAAAAACGCAGGTGGGTCATACCATGTTAAATCAACGAAATGTTGTCTCAAATTTTTGACTTTGTTAATATTTTTTTCTGTAGAAAGACAAACATAAATAGTGATGAAAGCCAAAATATTAAATGTCACAGATGTATATTTACTGAGTAATCCACTATTTTGTAGAGGGGGGTCAAAATGACAAATTTTCACCTGAGATTTGGAGCCCATTTACAGGGGTAGAAAAATGGCAGCTGAGTTTTTTTTCTTTGCGGCTGACCTTATTGCATATGCATTTGTTGGAGTTTCCCTTTCAGACTCAAAATTCATGGGAGGAGAGTATTTAAATGAATCACGCAACACGATTTACTAATGTTTGTGCCAGTTAATTTACTGGTATTTGTGCCATTATTTAACACCCCAAAAAAGAATGTCTTAACCCATTTTGCAACATGGCTGCAATTGTTGCTGCGAGGAGGAGACCCTGCAGAGAACAGAGAGCGCGTGGTAGAAAGGAAAAAATATATTTTACTCGTATTAATTTTTGGAATTCCAAGGAAAGACGTTATCCGAACAAACCATTTGCCAAGCCATGTTGGCATATACAATCAAACCAAAAATTATTCAGACATTTTTGATATATTTTTACTAGTGGGTACAGGACACTATAGTGCATTTATGTAAGTGAGGATAGCAAAACAAAGTAAACTGTGACATATTATACCCAAAAATTCCTCATACAGTGGACTACCAGTAAAATTGATAAAAATTTGGAACTAAAAATTATTCAGACATTTTGACCTGACCATGTTTTGCTTAAGTTTTATCTGGCATAAGTAAGATTATTTTTTTCTGACACAGTTTAACTCTGAGATCTTGTCATATTTTATAATTACCTTTTCTTTTTTAACTATAGTGAATAAACTGTATTAATGAATTAAATGTTCAAGGTGTCTGAATAAATTTTGGTTTGACTATATATATATATATATACAGGGCTGGAAATGGCTGAGATTCACTGGGGGGACTCTATATGGGAAGGATTNTAGTCTAAACATTCTTTCAAACATCTTCACTAGTGATCAGTAGAAGAAAAAAATGTACACAAGTTTTGGTAAATGATGACATAATGTTCATTTTTTAATGACCTATCCCTTTAACTGTACCATGTTTCTATATCAATAGGCATGATTTTGTGTGCACTTGAATATGAAAGCTTAGTTAATTTTGCAATTGTCAGAGCCTCATCTGAGAGGAATGTCATTAATGTGTCTGTTGGTGAGTGGGCGGGTGAGCATCAGCATTTAGAAGTAACACAGACCTCTCTGCTCTACTGGAGAGGACAGAGACCGAGTGAGTGAGAGGCAGAGAGAGCACTCTACATTGTGATTAGTGGCCTTTCATATTTACATTTTTAATGTAGAGGAACAACATCCATGTTCTTGTCTCAGAGAAATCAAGTACTTGTCCTGCAGGCCAGGTAGTCACAAGCAATTATGCTAAATGATGCAAAAGCCAGAATATTTTGAGGTTAAATTGCTTGTAGAGAGGATTTTGACATATGACTGTCTCTCTCTTTTCTCATTGAGAATAGGTGCATTTTAGACAGAGAGAGAACCATTAGAGTCCAATCATAAATAACTCTCTCTGTCCTCTGTTTGAGAGAAGAGAGGAAGAGAGCAGAGGCCAAACTACCTGTGATTGAATTTGAGGGCATTATAGTTTGGACTCGAGTCAGATTTCCATTATGTTGAACAGCCCTAGTGTATCATATAGCCATGCAATAACACACCCACCTGTTAAATATCAGATTACGCTGAAACAAATGGCATCAGTTTAGCATGAGGCATTTAAGATCCTTTTAGTGCAGCTGAAACACTGCCCAAAATTACTCATACTATACCATTATAACCTTAGGATTACATCCTTTAAAACCCTCCACCTCTCTGGTGGCTCCACTGAGGTGGAGGTAGGCAAAAAATGGGAGATCCAGAAGACTAGTTTACTGGAGAATGATGTTAGAAAGACTGAACTGTGTGTTGTTAACCAGAGCAATTCAAGAGCCAAGATATTATAACTATCAGTGCTCTATTGGTAACACTTTACAATAAGGTTCATTAGTTAACGTTATGTAATTACATTAGTTAACATGAACTAATAATGAACCACTTCTACAGCATTTATTAATCTTTGATAATGTTAATTTCCACATTTACTAATAAATTATTAAAATCAAGAGTTCTTAACATTAGTTAATGCACTGTGAACTAACATGAACAAACTGCTGTATTTTTTATTAACAAATACAGTAACAAATCTATTGCTCATGGTTAGTTCATGTTAGTTAATACATTAACTAACGTTAATAAATGAACCTTATTGTAAAGTGTTACCACTCTATTTAACCAGATTTCATTATGACCCCTTCTTATTTTCTGTATTGTGATGATCTCTTCTTCATTATGTAAGAGAATTTCTCATTTCTAATGTTTAATTGTTCAGTGTTTAGATGTGTTCTAGATTTGATTAAGTTTCTTTGAGGCTTAAGTATTTTTAAACATTGGATCATAATAGGAAATCACATAGGAGATCTTTCTCTCTCTATCTTTCTGTTGTCTTTCTCATTCTGCTTCATATTTTCTGCAGCTAAAAAAACATGCTTTACATCTTTATCTCTCCATTGATTATCTCTCCAATTTGTGCTATGTGTGAGAGCTGGGAGTGTTGTAATATGGGTGAGTTATAACACCATCACTTTAATGATCAATTAGAAATGAGGGTGAATTTACCATCATATATGACCACTATTCTCCTGAGGTTACAGTCGAAGTTGTACATGAAATGCTAATGGGAGACTGTGTTAAAAAAGATTTGGAAATATCTCTGAGCAGATGGTGAGGGTTATTCCAAACTTTGTGAATTGTGAGAGTGACTAACATGGTTCCTATGTGTTTCCCTTTTCTTTCTTTTTTTATTAAATATTTAAAATAAGATAGATTGGCACAACAAGTGAACAATTATTAATTTAGATTGTCACAATAAGGAAATGTACAAAAATGATATGCATTTTTGTTTTAACTCAACCTGGTAGTAAGGTACAGTAGCGTTGTTTGTCCTTGACATTAATTTACAGAGTTAAAATTTCCAAACAAAGTACATTTGAAGCAGAAAATACAGAAAATACTTATTGATACATTTATGAGTTTTATATATATGCAGTTCCCTTTGGAAAGGAAACTCAACTCTGCGTTTCAGTACGCTATGGGGAATGTCACACTTGAACCGATGTCTGAAAGCCAAGAATCAAACCACTCCAATCCTATTGGCCGGCGACAGCCTATGACGTCATCATAGCACGACCCGGAAGTATATAAGGGCTGAAATCATGGGGCTCGCAGGTGGAGCTCGCCGAGGAGTTTGAGAGAGGTGTGAATCTTTCTCAGCCCCTAGTGGCTGACGGGGATGAGCTCCTGGATGACGATGATGTCCTTTCATTGATGTCATCGGATCCAGGAGCGAGTGCTCTTCTGGCGGCCAGCCCCAGAGAGCAGGAGATGGCGGTTGAGGAAGAAGTAGGTGAGCCTAATTTTTCCTCTAAGCCTCCCTGCCCAGCGTATACTGAGTTGCTGAAGGTTATAGAGCACGCTTCTGGCAGGTTGCAGCTGCCTTGGGAGCGCGTTAGGAAAGAAACCGCACGCGGTCGGCTTGACGAGCGGTTCCTTTCCGGCCATAACCCGTTAACTCCCGTGAGCCTTCCATTCCTGCTTGATCTCCAAGTTGTGATCGAGAAGGCATGGACGAACCCATACTCGGCTCGCATTCATCTTCTTCAGCGGGCGAACTTTGCTGATGTTGAGGGATTGAGCCAGCATGGGTATGTGTCGATGCCCCCTATTGACGAGACGTTTGCAAACTATCTCGTCACGGGGAGTGCGCCAACACTAAAAGCTCCTGCCGTCCAAGCCCCTCAAAGTTACATCACGCTTGAACGGCAGGGCATATGCAGCAGCGGGTCAGGCTGGTGCGGCCCTGCACACGATGGCAGTGTTGCAGGCCTACCAGGCCGACCTGCTGAGGGATCTGGATCAGGGGCAAGGTTTGTCCCCTGAAGCGGTGGAAGAGCTGCGCCACAGATCTTGAGTTTTTGTAATAAACCTTACTGTGGTTCGGTTTTCTACATTTGCTTCCTTGAGCATGGTTTATGTTTATCCTTTAGCTCTAGTTGAGCTAAGTAGCTACCTCATAGTAGGTTGGTTCTATTTTGCTCCTAGAACTGCCACTAGACTAACGCCGCGTGTTTACAAGTAGTAGGCCCTTGGGGCCTCCTTTGAGAACATGCTGGTATAAGTTATAGTGTACTCCTCTCGCTGAGAGAGTTAGAGCTGTTTTACTGAGTACACTGCTGGTTGGCCAGGGCCCCAGGTGACTTATTAACCTCCCTGTAGTTCGGTTGTTTGTCCTTCCTGGAGCTTGAAACACTGCCATGAGCTGACGCCACATGTCTGTCTGAGGTTGTAGGCCCGTTTTTGGGCCTCCCTTAGATCATGATGGCGTATGTTGTACTCTTAAAAAGTAAAAGGTTCTTTTACCAAGTGCACTGCTTGTTGGATTGTGTTAGGTGGACTGTTATGTGGGCACTTTACAGTCTTATCTGCTGTTATTGAAGTCATGTGGTTGATTCTTGCTCCCACCAAGACAGGTGTTCAAGGTGTGTGGCCTTGTCAGGCCGCCCTTGAATTTCCCACTGTTGTGAATCATATGTTAGTTTCTACTCCATGTAGAACTATTGTCATGTTGTAGGCCCCTCTCTGGGCTCCATGATTATGTGCCTACAGTATGGTCTACCTGTTAGGTTGAGCTTTGTACTCCCCTGCTAGGGTTGTTTTTGTAATAGTGCTTAGCTCCCTAAGCCGATCATTGGTTGAAGGCTTCCATGAGGCCTCCCGTTGAGGATCAGCCCCAGGCTGGTTTGTGCTCCCTTTCTTCAGGGTTTCTTAGTGCACAGCCTCCTCAGTGCAAATAATCAAGCGCTGAGTAGATCCTAGGATTGAGTATACTCCCCTCAATAAGAGGGTTCATAGCATTCAGCTGAGTTCTGCTCTCAAGGATGCCCGTCTCTACGCGTGGGTTTGAGTTGCTTACTGCCCTTTTTGCAGTCGCTCTTACTTGCTGTCTTCTCTGAAGTCTGCGTTGGTGAGTTTCTGTATTCAGACAGGGTTGGCCAAGACTAAGTTTGTCCTTCGTCAGACCAGGTTGGCCTCCCTGGTGGCATTTGGGTGACTACGTTCCCCCTTCTAGTGGCTGCCCAGGTTCCTTTCGGTTCCCTGGCCACATTTCCTTTAAAGGGACCTTCTTTCCTTGGAAGATTTGGTCCCAGAAGCCTTGGAGCAGCCTTGGTAGGCCTTCTACGGAAGGCCTCTTTGAGGCTCAGCTTGGGCTGTTGGCCGTAGGGAATGCTGTCACTGACAGCCTTTGTGTGACCCGAGGGTGAGTTGCTATCTGGCGTTTCCTTCGAAACTGCTTGACGTTTGTCTAGCCATGTTATGGCATGCACACCTTCCTTAAGCATAGTGGAGTGGGTATATCATTCCCCATAGCATACTGAAACGCAGAGTTGAGTTCCCTTTCGAAAGGGAACGTCTCAGGTTACGCATGTAACCATAGTTCCCATTCAGTCAGTCACTCGACGTTACGTCGATTACTGACGTAATGGGGTC
>RJVU01042553.1:2542689-2574951 GCA_003731715.1 Anabarilius grahami
TTCCCCAGACACGTGAGACAGCGATCGTGGCCGTCAGAGGAGGTCAGGAAACGACCACATCCAGAAACACACGGACGAAAAGACATCTTGAAAAAGACGCTGATCGCCCGTGCTTGCTCTCTTAGTACGCCTTACCAGCCGAAGCACCCAGGGATGAGTGCAGCACCGCCTGCACAGCGCCTGACACACCCACCGCTGATCGCACCTTCCCACCAGCTGGAGAGACCCGAGCAGCCACCTAAGAGAAAAAGAGCAATTAAAATTGCTGTTTTTAGGAACAGTCCTATAGCAATTAAAATTGCTGTTTTTGCTCTCTTTTAGAAATTTGTTTTCTTTTCTTCTCTTCCTTGAGGAGGCGAAAGGGAACATCCGATCGGCTCCGAAGCAAAAGTATGAATGAAGGTGAGTATGCCGGCCCTATTTATACCCGGATGCCGGGGGAGGGGCCCGGCATGTAAATCTCACAGGCCAATTCCCATTGGCTTGTTTTGTATCCTTGGAGGTGATTGGGCTCCCAAGTGAGACCCCATTACGTCAGTAATCGACGTAACGTCTTCGTTCCCTCCTTCTGGGAACGGGGGTTACAATAGTAACCTAGACGTTCCCTGACAACAGGGAACTAAACTCTGCGTTGCCCTGCCATGCTTTGGGGTTGCCTGCTCAACAGTCCCTCAAGATCCCGATAAGTCCCGATAAGATACTGACTGATTCTCTAGGCGCTCCTTATATACTTCCGGGTCGCACTATGATGACGTCATAGGCTGTCGCCGGCCAATAGGATTGGAGTGGTTTGATTCTTGGCTTTCAGACATCGGTTCACGTGTGACGTTCCCCATAGCATACTGAAACACAGAGTCTCGTTCCCTGTTCTCAGGGAACCATGGTTACATGCGTAACCTGAGACATTTTATGTGTGCATAGTTAATTTTTATTTTTTCTCTCTTCTTTTCTGCATATTCCAAAAAGATTCTCAGTTATTACAAGCACAATGAAATTAATCAAATCTTAGTTCAAAATCTTGTCCTGAGATTTCAGATCAAATTTGTTTGCTTTAATATGCATTATCAGTGGGCAGTCGTCATCAGATCTCATAGGAAACATTTTTGACCAGTATCTCTGGCAGGAGCAGAAGTTGATTCTGAGCTTTTTAGCATCTTTAACAGTTGAACATTGAAATGATCTATCAAAATGATAGATTAATGAGAGATAGCACTGATCTGTCACAGGATGAGTAAGAGTCAAATGTAGTCAATACAGTAACTCAAAAGGTCATCCTATTACACAGAACAAACAGAATGAGGAAAACACTGAACATGTAAATGCCAAGTCAAGTGATCTTTATTTATAGTGGTATATACAATAGCTTCACAGCTTCACAGTGATAAACAGGAAAATAATTATCAATGATGCAAACTTCATCAAATATTAGACAAATTCAAAAACAGTATGAAACTGTACACAAAATGGTATAAATATGTTTTTATATATAAGCCTATGGGTATAGGTGAGTGTAAATGTTTTATTGCAGAATGGAGATAGTCCTGGCACGATCATGGATTTTGTGAAGTGTTTTTTTATATATATTCTTTGGCAAAATGTGATTGAAATTTAAACTTCCCTATTATTGCAGTTATCTCAAATAATATCACTTAGATTGAAGAACCACAATCAGATGATTAATCAATAATCATGACAGGCCTAATTGGAGACGTACTGTAACTGTATGTTTAAGCAGAACAGGTACTGGTGTAGAAAAATCACAGTTAATGAGAACATGTTGCTCTGATAGTGCTTTAATTTTATAGTATGTAGTTCGTCTGATTTCCCTCTGGATCTGAGCTGACAACTGAGAACATCTGCCTCGTTACACACACACACACACACACACACGTTCGTTTTTGTGAATTGTGGGGACATTCCATAGGCGTAATGATTTTTATACTGTACAAACTGTATTTTCTATCCCTCTACACCCCTACCCCTAAACCTAACCATCACAGGAAACTGTGCACACTTTTACTTTTCCACAAAAACTCTTTCTGGATGATTTATAAGCCTTTTGAAAAGTGGGGACATGGAGTAATGTCTTTATAAGTCACCTCTTTTTGTAATACCTATGTCATACCCATGTCATTATACACATTTGTGTCCTGATATGTCACAAAAATGCGCGCACACACACACACACACACAGAGAGAGAGAGAGAGTTAAATGTAAGATTGCAGCACAGATGACGTGTGTGAGAGAGTGAACAAGCTCCATTCAGATATCTTGCTCATTCTGTTGAGTGTTGACCCTGAGGTCTTGACAGTTCAAAAACCCATTAAATGTGTAGCAGTTGCCAGAGCTAAAATGAGAAGCCAGAGGCTATTCTGGATAAGGTGAACTGAGAAAGAAAACACAGTTAGGAATATGTCATAATACAACACTAGAGGTGATGCTGCATCAGCTGCTGTTTACTACATGCACATGAATGTAATGAAGGCAATTCTGTGTATTAATCAGCCACACCAACAACATTCATTGAGCATGTTGTGTCTTTAAAAGCCATGAAAAACATGCTTTTCTTTGAGCTTGTTTTGATGAAATGTGATTGCGTTGTTTGCCCGTTGGCCATGAGCACAGTCGAAACATTAAAGAGAGACTGGAGAAATCTATTCACCACTCATTATTCACAGTAATACATATTTCCCCCATCTGTGGCACAATTGCATTTGCAGTGTTTATTATCTTTTTGATTGTGTTCATTGATAGCTCTATCTCCACGGCTTCATTTGTTATCTGTGTTTTGTTTGGAGCTGTGAGCGTTCTGTGCGTTCTGCTCAGGAGCGGAGCACAAGTCATTTGGAGCATCCTGTCAGTTCTGCTGTGCTTTAAATGAGATGGAGAGACTGCATGAGTTAGTAGTAATGGAAGTGGGAGGCAATAGACTGTGAAATAAAAACCAATGCATTTCAATACCAGGCTCATTGTGACCTTTTCCACAAAATCACCAAACAAACTCTCTCTGGAGAACTATTCAGGTGGAATCGCCTGCTTACAGACTCATTCTTCTCAGCTCCGTTTGTTGTTCAGTTTTGTTCTGTTCTGTTTTTTTGTTCTGTTTGGTCGAGGGTCTGTTTCCCAAAATCACAGTTAACTGAAGTAGTATCAATGGTTCCTACAGTGTACTTGGGCTTAGGGCTTTCACGGTACCAAAATTTCAGTAGTCGGTACCAATGCCAGCAAAATTGTGTGGTTCTCTGTACCAATTTCAGTACTACAGCAAAAACTGTTGAATTATGTACCATTTTGTCTCATCCATTGGTTATCACTGTCAATCATCGCATTTTCCGATGCAATCGCGCATTTATAAATACGGTTGTCAATCCAGAAACTTTGCAGTATACTTAGCAGCAGGAAAAACTAAATTTGTAATCAGATTGTGAATGGGTAATAAACAGAAAGCAAGAGAAGAGGCCTCCCTTTATAATCACTTGAGCTGTCAATCTCTAAAGCGCAAGCTCACTGAATTCTGCACTCTTGCAAAAACTTGTGTGATAATAAAAAAGTCTTAATTGTGCAATGAATCTCCTATTTACATTGTGTTTACATTTTGTTTCCTATAATATAAGGATTCACAAGCCTGTGGCTCGGGTTGAAAAAAAAAACGAAAAAAAAAAACTTGTGAGTTTCCATCAGTGTTTAGCGGATTCTGACTAACTTACTAACTAGCATCTCTGATACGCTATTGCATTCACGCGAACATGATTATGATTGGCTACAATGCTCAAAGATTCTAAAAATGTGCTTTAAATAGAAACTTTTGTCGCTCAGAGAGCGCTTAAACAAACATGAACAAGAGTGTTTTTGAAAGCAGTGTCTATCAGTGGGTACCGAATATACTCTGTAGGCTACTATCAGTACTGCAGAAAGGCTGATACCATACATTTTTTTTAGCACCTGTGGTATCTGTCAGAAGTTATAAAACAATTAAGCACAAGAGACAGGAGTAGTGAACTTCATCCATCTTGTTTAAGGCCTCGATATACTTCAAACGAAATCGAAGAACGAACTGATGTGACGTCATTTCGAACAAAATCAGGCCAAAACGAAGTTCGTTTTGTGTTCTTTTTGGAAGTTCAAAACGGCTTGCCAAAGCTGCAAAACACCTTCATGCCACCATTGGTCCGTGACTATAATGTAATAGGAGGCGTGCGCTGAGGCTCCGCCTTTACTCGCGTGGACCGCGTCTTTGACTCATTTCGTATGTTTGAGTTCGTTGAGGTAAGATCTCCGCAGGTGAAAACATGAACACACTGGATAGCCGCTTTATAGTACAAAATGAAGTTGTGCTTCTGATACAATGATACTGTAAAGCTGCTATATAAATAAACGTGACTGGAGTGCTAATTAGCAGAGCTCGTGCTAAGACGCTTTTCTTATGCTTTCTATAAAAAATGCTTGCTGTTTTCTCATTTTTGTTGTGTTTATATTGTTACTGAGAAGAAAGTGTACGGCACATATTTACATATTCATCTAAACGCCTCTCTCAGCAGTGTGGGCAGCATCAGATGTTCGTTTACAGTATATCGCTGGTCACGTATTTCAAACTTCGCTTTACCCCTAAATGAAGAACGAAAGAAAACCTTAGTTTGAAGTATATCGGGGCCTTTACTCTTTTCACTTCTGTTCTCACACACATTACATCAGAACACAACATTTCAATAGTTCAACACTTCCTGTTTCAAGATAGTCCCAACACAATTCTACTAATGACCACAACATTTTCTCCCTTTTTGAGAACAAAATAGAACTGCAGAATTTAGTAACATAGTCCTTCAACCAACTAGGCTTCCAAACATCACGTTTAGGTCTAATGGTATGAGTGTTTGAGCAGTGTTCTCAGCCGGAGTTGTTGGTGTGCATGGAAATGCAGTGAGATGGTAAGCATTCCTTGTCTTTCCCTCACTAAGAATGTATGTACCCACCCCAAGTCTTTTGGCAACCATGAGAGGATTGGTAAACTTTCTGTGTCCCTTAGGAACATGCAAGGGGTTCTGTACCCTCACTTTATCCCCCTCCTCAAAACAAGGAGTGCGAGCACCCCTCTTAGCATCAGTGTATTTTTTCATTTTGTGTTGCAGCTGTGTGACCCTTCAGCGAACAGTCATGTCAGTTGGCGGGTGCACAGGAGCAGATAGCAAAATAGACAGCTTTGTGTACACTTGCCTGCCATAGTGGAGCTGAAAGAGACAAAAGTGCTTGTTGGAAGACCGCAAGTGTTTGGAGTGCCATTTGGGACAGGGCCTTCGTCAGATCACAACAGTTCAATAGTATAGGCTTCCTGTTTCAAAATAGTAGTCCCAATATGATTTTGAAAAATAAGTCTCTTATGCTCACCAAGGCTGCATTTATTTGATCAAAAATACAGTAATATTATGAAATGTAATTACAATTAGAATTTTTTTCTGTTTTGAAATATATTAAAATGTAATTTAGGTGATTGATTTTCAGCAGCCATTACTCCAGTACTCACTGTCACATAATCCTTCAGAAATCATGCATTTGTGCACAAGAACCATGTCTTATTATTATTATTAATGTAGAAAACAGTTGTGCTTGTAATACTTTTGTGGATACTGTATTTTTTTTAGCATTTATTTGAAATAGAAATCTTTTGTAAAATGATAAATGTACTGTCTGTTTTGATCCGTTTAATGTGCCCTTGCTGAAAAAAAAAAATAAAATAAATAAAAATCTTACTGAACCATGACTTTTAAATGGTAATGTAGTTTTGTCATGAATACATGGTATTCAGACAATTTGATGTACTAATTTTTGCATACTAAATAGGAAAATATTTGGACAAATTTCAGGCAGGGGTTAGTTGTACTTGGGTGTGGGCCAGGTGGAAACGTTCAAATATGAACCAGGTCAGTACTCTGATCAGATTCATGGTCCCTTAGGCTGGCTTAGTCTGTCTGTGAGCTGAAAAGACAAACCAGCAGCTCTTTTTAATCAGCCCCATCATGTCTTAACGGGCCAGTAATTAATAGATTAGCCTGTGTAGTTGGACACATTGTTGCTGGTTTGCTTTATGAGTGCTCTAGGGAAAGTGTAGGAGCCTTTCCTGAGGTCTAAAATAAAAATGTACCCATATCATGACCATCTCAGTCTCCTCATTCCTCAATGCATTGCTGCAAGATGTTATAAATAAGATGTTAATGATTTATAACTACTAGAAAATTAGCATTTTTACTTTAATTTTAAAAAGTCAAAACTCAAGGCTAAAGAATCAAACTAGTTTTAAATGTTATTTTTATTATATTAAAATCAAATAATGTTATTGTTGTGTTATGACTGTACTACATCATGAGCTGTCATTTGTTATCATTTGGATGTTGTGTCTCTGGGGCACCGGGGATCTTTCGATGAGCCTTGATGTCAGATGTAGTTTTGAGGCTTGGACAAACACTAGGCAGACATCCACTCTCTGCTTGCGATCTTCTGATATGGTGGTCCTGTCCGGAGTGTTTTGATCACAGTGACCTGATTAGTGCCCTTGACCAGAAGGACACTTGTCATCAAGACTCTCGTCGATCGAGTGGGTATGTACGTGTACAGAAGTCAGTCTGTGTCCCCCGGGCTCAGAGACAACATTACCCCCGTCTCCTCACATAAACTCACAGAGCATGAACCATGTGTTGCCGCTCAGGAGAAACGAGGACAACAGCACATGAGCATAATGCAAGCAGATATAACAGAATACATACAGCAGTGCAACACAAACAAACAACACACCTGTTATGTCTGTTACAGTCTGTGCACTCTCTCCACCATTCAGTCTCCGTCCCTGATGACTCCATGGCAACAAGCTGCACTGAATCCTGTGTGTGTGTGTGTGTGTGTTTGTGATGAAGTCAGAATGTCTGAGGTCTGTAATGAGAGATAATGTGTTTTTATTTGTGTAATGTTGTACTGATTGCAGTCTCACTGGACCCCAGCTAAATGAGAGCATCTCTTCTGCTCTGTTCACTGGCCCAAAATAATTACACAGTGAATTATTACATTACGACTCACTTTGTTATGACTGAAATTATTCCCATCTAGATATGCAGAGCAATTTGATGGACTTGTAATGACCCTTGATGGCTTTTTGTGATGTTTAATGCTGTAATTCAGATCATTATTAGCTTAACGTTTGACTTCTGCCTTTTTTTTGTTTGAGTTATGTATGTTATGTTTATTTATTTGTTTTTTAATGTCTTTATTTATTTTTAAATATGTGATTCAATCATTGTTCATTTAGCCTGTGCTTTTCTATTAGAGTTGTGGTGGATTTGTATGCTATTGTTCTCAAGTATTGCGGTCTTGTTGCTATATACATTAGGCCTACTATTTTCATTTGAAATTTTATTTATGATTTATTTAAAATTTACTTAAAGTAACTTTTCTATTTAATATATTTAAAATACAATTTAACATTTCTTATTATCAGTGTCTAAAACAGTTGTGCTGCTTAATATTTTTGTGTAAACTGTGATAAATTTTTTCAGGGTTCTTTGAATAAAAAGTTCAGAAGAACAGCATTTAATTGCAATAGAAAAATGTTGTAACATTTTACATGTTTTTACAGTCAATTTTTAATCACTTTAATGTGTTCTTGAATAAAAGTATTAATTAACTTTTGGACTGTAGTATACATTTCTGATAAACATTTTAAAATAGCAGATTTGTGTGCTTTGTAAAGCTTGAACATGAATATAGAGATGTTTCATGTCGTTCTTACATACATAGGAATGATGTATTGCAGATGAGTGAATAACATCCATCATCCAGACTAAAAATGAACAAGTAACACATATATTTCTGAAGTTAGTGTGCTTTCTGAACATATTTTACATTCTATATATGGCAATAAAATTGTGAACTGTAGGGAACACAAATCATGCTGTCAAACCATGAAGTAAACAAAATATTACAGTAAACAGCAGATAGATATTTGATAATCGGTTGTCAGTGTGCTCATTTATTTGGCATGTGTTCCTCTACTGTAATATTCACCACTATTTATCTATCTGTCTTGCTTTTTAAAAATGTCTTCAGCCTTATAATTCACCTGCAATGTTCCTTTTTAGGGTCCTGATATGGCCATAGGTTAACATGCTTATTCATCAGCTATTTAAAGGGGGAAAATCAACCATTGTATCCATTATTAGAGATGTCAGAGAGCTTTGTGATTGAAGCATGGCTACATGCTGTGGTAACTAGGGTATAATGCTAATGCTAGCTGTCAGCTAGAGCAGAATTGGTTGGGATAGATGAAAGCAATCTGGCCATGAAGAATGACTGTGTGCTCTGAAAAGGTATGCCAGAGAGACCACAATCAACTCTTTTTCTGTAACAACGTCTGCTGAAATAAACTTCAGAGGCTAAGGAATTTAGTAGGGATGTTCTGATGTATGAATATGAAGCTCAAAGCCTTTCTCATAATGCAGGCTGTTTACTTAAAAATGTTGAGCTTGCAAAAATTGCCTTACTGCAGATTGCCTCTTCACACGTACTAAGTCTTCTTTACTGTACTATCAGAAAAATTAAGCTTGATATTATAAAGACAACATGTTGTTTCTTATATTAGATAATTGGCTTTCCTGTTGAGTGAAACTCCACACTGCGTCATGACATTGTGACGCTATGGCCATCTGGAGTACCGGGAGTTTTGCCGGTGGGCCGCTGGGCAATGTGGGCCGACCCGTTGCAACTTAAATATATATGAAAAATGGATTATAGTAAATTTACATAGTCTATATCCTTCCATCAGCCCAGACGAATTGCTCGTGCGGCCCACTTGAGGCAAAAACTCTAATCTGTTTAGCGTGCTCAGTCTGTCTAAAAGCGCTCATCAATGTCAAAATGTTTGAGATATCCAATCAAATCGAAGGAGGCGGGGTTTACTGTCCACAGAAACCGAGTAGCGCGGCACTTTTTAATGCTTGAAGAATGTGAGCCGAGGTAAGATAAGCAAATGAACATGACGAAACAACAATATACAGCAATATTTGCCAATTGTTTATGATAAAAACCTGTTAAACTACTTCTGACCCTTTTTGAATTTTTCATATTTTAATTCCACTTACATTATTCGTCACACAATGCACAAAGAAACATTAACGTAGCAGTTTTCAGCATATCAGATAAGAGTGAATGTTTGTGTAGCTTATCTGTTGTCAGGCTTTCTTCAGTATGTTCACAATCATTTGAAAATTATTCATAAAACTCAAAATATCATTTTCAAACTTAGCACTAAAACATGGTAAAAACGGCAACTTTCATATTCAAGTAGCCTATGCCACCGTGTTAGTAAAGTGTCCAAAATAAAAAATATAATTTGCTAATTAGTTAAAATGCATTATTTTACACCCTGGCGATCAAAAGTTTGAAATAAAACTTCTTTAATGTTTTGAAAGAGGAATGCTGAATTTATTTGATCAAAAATACAGCAAAAAAACACAAATATTATAAAATATTAATACAATTTCAAATAGCTGCTTNGGGGGGGGGGGGGGGGGGGGGGGGGGGGGGGGGCGCCCTGAAGACCTCAGGCAGGTGCAGGGAGAGGAACGGACGGACACGGAGGTCTCCAGGGCGGATCAGAGGCCGTGGACGGCCATGGTGGGTCAGGAGCCATAATGGATGTGCAGATGTTCATTTTATGTAGGAATATGGTGGGTAATTAAATACATTATTGCAGGAACCATTAGTTTAAGTTTCTTTTGGTTTCTTTTGGTGCAGAACTCAGTTCCTGGAGGGCCACAGTTTTGCAAAGTTTAGCTTCAATCCTAATTAAACACAACTGATCCAGCTCATCAAGTCCTTCAGGTTTATTTGAAAACTACAGGTATGTGTGTTGGAGCAGGGCTGGAACTAAACTCTGCAGGGCTGTGGCCTACCAGGAATCGAGTTTTGCACCCCTGCTGAATGATTTCAAGAGCTGATATAGGGCAGTTTGTTTAGCTGAGTGATGTAAGCTTTACTGTGATTGAATCATCCATGACTTCTAGGAATAACATGATGCAATTCATATCATGTATGACACAATACCAGCTTCAGATTGCATTGTTCATTGTTTTGCCTAAAAAGCAAGTACTGTCCAAACCCAGTCATAGATTTATTCATAGATAAAGTCAAATATGTACTTTGGTCATTTCTGGTTTATATGGATCTCTTCCCTTTATTTCTCCCTTATCCTCCGCCATTCCCAAGTCAAGGGTTGTATATACTGACCAATTACCATATCTTTAAAACTAGAGCCAATTTATTTCAGAAGCATTTTGACTATAGACCAGTGTTATTAGCATTACATCGCTAAAAAGGGTATGATATTTGCATGCCTTATCAGTTGCCCCGTCCTGCCTAGACTTAGCCCCTTGGCTGGTTAAGGTCATTTTGCACCCAAGGCCAGAATATGTTCCAAAGGTACCATTTTTGACCATCCATCTGGTTGTTCTCTTAGCTTTCTCTCCACCATTCAAATCCCTGGAACAAGAAAATATTCACCTTTTGTGTCAGGGCACTGAGGATTTTTGTTGACCACTCGGGCTTGTGGCGTAAATCCGATCAAACTGGTCTGCTTTGGGGGTCGTGGTAGAAGTTCTCCGGTCTCCAAGCAGAGGTTATCTCATTGGATTGTTGATGCCATTGCTCTGGGCTGTGAGGCATGCGGTATGGCTTTGCCTATTGTTATTAGACTGGATATGGACTCGAACACGGGAACTCATATCCTTTTGTGTTGATTCCCTTATTCAGGCTTTATTGCTTTGAAGCACGTGGTATGTCATGCTTCTAGCATTAATACCATTTTTGAGTTCATTCAGAAGTGTTTGTCATTCTTTGCCTTTGACTTAACTTGGCTTTCATAAAAAAAATTAAATAGGTCATGAAATTTTTACCAGGTTGAAGTTTCTTCAGGCGAGGTGCGCAACATGCTTCACCTTACAGTTACTGGAAGCTACCTTCTTGGAGAAGGTTCATGTTTGAGCCTATTTATGTTATTATATGGCAGGCTAGTCCTTTTTTTACACAGCAACATCACAACATTCTCTTATTATTGTCATTTGATAGTTTACCCCAGGTTTGTCTCCTATGGGTAACCATTCTTAGACCATGAGGCTTGCCTTGCCATACTTTATGTAATGCCTGAAAACACCTTCTTTTGGACAATTAGAATCTGGTGGCATGTGTTTTTGGCTTCTGTTTATGATCTTGTTGACGTGCTGACACGTGCTGGCATTACCCACTTGTGCTTCAGACCCTGGCTCATGCAGGGGCATTCCCATAGCGTCACAACGTTATGACACAGCGTCTCGTTCCCTCTCAGGGAACCAAAGCAAATTATTAGAATATTATCTGGAAAATATTTACTTTAAGTTCATTTACTTTAAGTTGAAATCTTTTTTTACCTGGCCACTACTAAAGTAGATGTTAAATGTTAAAAGCTGAAGAGAAACCATTGATTGATTAATGGATTCATTCATTCATTCAATCATTCAATCATTCATTCATTCATTCATTCATTCATTCATTCATTCATTCATTCATTCAATATAATAAAATATTCATGATCATTCTGTGACTTTGATCTTAAAAAAGCAATATAAGCAGTAACCACATCACATTTTCTAAATGTTTTAAAACTGATGTGCTATATTTGATAACTTGTTAACGTAAAAAAAAAAAACATTTTGCAAAGTATTTTTTTTCCTCCAATTTATTTGCGGTTTCCATATACCCCCATACTGCTCCCTGTAGGTCCCGGAACCCTAGTTTGAAAACCCCTGCTTTGGTGAATCATGTAAACGTGTTTTGGTGAGTATTCCATTCACTGATCTTTGGACATCCCAGTTTGTGGAAAAAATTGGGAGATCCAAGGAAGAATCCATTTCATTTTCTACTGGAAATCATCTAAGTTTAGATAAACTGGGTGTAAAGGGGGGTGGGGTTTGGGGGTCAGTGGTCTGGGGAAAGACAATGGTACATTCTGCTGTGCGCGATAATGAATGCTTTGTCAGGAAGAATCCATCAATGGTCACCAGGGCGAGCGAGACGTCAGAAAAAGTTATGGTTTGTTGGTTTTTTAACTCACGTGGTCTGCTATAGCAAAGTATTTCAGGAACAAAAACTGTCATGTTATTGTACTTCATCTATTTGTAAAGCTGTCTGTTGGAATAGAGAGAAATATGCCGCTTGTGACACAATGCACAATAAATTTAGGCTGTTTTAAAGACAAGTACTGCAACATTGCAGAGCTCAAAACGCATAAATACATTCACACACCTACGCTCATACTGCGATCTGTTTGATTCATCACGCAGATCTGTTTTTGCTTTCTTATGTTTTCCCTGAAAAAGAGCATTTAGACATGGATATTACAGGCCTGCACTGATCTTTTGCTATTTCTCTTCGTTTTCTTCTGCATCTTTTTCCATTTCTCAAATTAACCTCTTTAGCTGTTGAAGCATGGCAACTCCTGACACTACACATCTTTACTACTTTCTGTAGACAAAGCTGTAACTGTCAGTCCTCTTTCTCACTCAGTCTCTTCCTCTCTCGTAGCTCTAGGCTATCGTTCTTTATGTGTGTAGTAGTGTTAGCATTTGGAGAGCTCTCATCCCTTTAGCTGTTCTCTTGTTTAGCTAGCCTACTTTCTCTCACTATGTAAACCGAAGAAATTCTTCATGAAGTTCACAGGGGTCATTGGTGCTGTTTTGCCTGGGGAAGAAAAAGACGAAAGTAATAACACAGTGAAAATTTTCACTGCAGCTTTTCAGATTAGAGGACAAATACATGGAGAGGAAAAGATATCAAACCCTGGTAGGCTGAGTCTGACCTGTCATGCCATAAGAATGTTCTGTTGACTTGTCTGTGTAGGTCTGGGCAGCGACGCGGCACTAACAAGAGAAAGAACTGATCTCACTGTGAGAGGAGAGAGGAAAGAGAGAAATGTGTAATTTTGCCCAGGAATGAAACTGATTTTCACTCAGTGATGTGTGAAATGACACTGGCAGATGACATGGGCTGTAGTGTTGTTTCACCACATAAGAATACTGCACTCTTTTAAAAGCGCTCATCAACACCATAACTGAGAGAAACAGCTCTTGTACGTTATCAGTAAAAAGAAAATTAGACTGCCGACTGTATCTGTCATTATAGAATGAATTGACTTATAGCTGAAGATAAAGTGTAGAAACTGTGAATTTGAAACTGTGTGAACATGATTATGTGAAAGTGTCTGACCCTCATGTTTGGGGTCTGAGAGACCCTGAGGCCATTTGACGATATTCCCTTAAAGGTGTTCTTAGGAATATCAAGCTCTTGAGCTTGCCTGTAAAGGGTCTTGTAGCTCGGGCTCTGGCTGCAGGGAATTAATCGTGATGCTGGTGTGCACCTTAGGATGGGGACTTCTTTAAAGCCTTTGACTTACTTCAGCCATTAATGCACTCATTCCTTCAGCATGGCGGCGTGGGTATTTCGTTCCCCATAGCACCCTCTATGGCAGGGGTGACGTTGATCCTGGAGGGCCATTGTCCTGCAGAGTTTAGCTCCAACCCTGAAAAAAACACTCACCTGCCTGTAACTTTAATAATCCTGAAGACCTTGATTAGTTTCAGGTGTTTAATTAGGGTTGGAGCTAAACTCTACAGGACAATGGCCCTCCAGGATCAACGTTCCCCACCCCTGCTCTATGGGATGCAGTGCAAGTTCCCTTTCGAAAGGGAACATCTCAGGTTACGCATGTAACCATGGTTCCCTAAGAAGGGTAACAAGATGCTGCGCCATGCTTCAGGTATTCCTGCTCCATCTCCTTCAGACAAGAAGTGTATGACATATTTCACAGGTGCCCTTTTATACTCACAGTCGCACCAGTAGTGACATCATAAGCTGCTGCCTGCCAATGTCAAGTTTTAGTAATTTTTTGTGTTTATGTCTTTTAGTATTTGCTTTTAAATGTCTATAAGTTTTTATTTGTGTTTGCTATTTTAATACCTCAGGTTAAGCTAAAGCTTAGACTTTACATTTTTTTATATATATTTTTATTTCAGTTAACGTTTACTTCAAGTAATGAAGATTTCTTTGGTTTTAGGTTTAGTTAACCCTTATACTTGTAAAATATATTGTTTAATGTGTCAAATAATGTTCTTAGTCTTTCCTTCCTGTGACAGAAGATACAGTAGTTTACTATGAATTGAATAGAAATTAAATTAAATACAGTTTATTGTGTAAACAAAATAACAATAATGACCAGGAAAAAATAATAATTATAAACCATACTGAAATACACCATGACTCTTATTCTGAAATGTCTGCAGTCTGCACTGTAGCAGGCTGCTCATGAGGGTGATAGAATATGCATTCTTACAACCGTCTAAAACATACTACCAAATAAACATCATGTAGTAAACATCATAATTCATCAACATTAGCTTATAAGCAATCGCTTGGCATAAATGTGCGCTATTCATTAATTGCGAAGCAGTCTGAAGTGCTGCTGCACAGGCCTGTAGAGTGCGCAACAGCGCCGCGTTTCCCGCAGTTAGATCAGCACATTACACTTCACATGTGCGCATCTTCCACACAGGATATTAGTCCTGACTGGATATCTTCCCAAATCGTCCCTCTCTTTCATTTTTGTCTCGTTTTTATTCGTTGACGAAAATTAGAGTAGATTTTAGTCATAATTTTAGTCATTCAAAACGCATTTTTATTTAGTCATCGTCTCGTATTCGTCCGTGAAAAAATTTTGTTGATGAAAATTATGACAAATTATTCGTCAACGAAATTAACACTGATTGTCATGTTTACACTCATGCTTCAGACACCGGTCATGTCAGAGGCATTCCTCATAGCGCTCTCTAAGGGATGCAGCATCCTGTTTCCCTTCTCAGGGGACCATGGTTATATGCGTAACCTGAGATGTTTTTTTAGATAAAGCATATGAGGACATGCAATAAATAAACACAGTTAAATTGATACAATATGGTAAATAAAAAGTTGAACATCCTGCTGCTCACCCCCTCCCTCAATTCTGAACAATCAGTCCACAGGAAATAGTGAAGAAACGTGACCCACGTGATAGTAGATAACCAATAAGAAATAACAATGAATAAATTCCACTACAGTATTTATGGTCTGTTTTTGTGAATAATGTGTATAATTAAGTGTTAGTAACTGGAATTTTGCAGGTTCAGGCCCTGTAAGGAGCAAGCAATGAATTATCAACAAGTCACTTAGATATGTCTGCAAAAATGACTAATTATTAATGCACAAGAGGGAGGAAATATATTTAAATTGTGCTTTTTTTAGACACACTTAATTTATTAAAATTATACTATACTAAGTGCATATTAAATGTATTATTTTAAAACAACTTCAAGGGTATTTCAAGATGTACTTAAGTTCAATTTTAAGCTATTTGCAATAAATTAAATATATTGAAATTGTGTTCAAATTGAACCACTTTAAGCACAGTTAGTGCAATTTAAGTGTGTTTCTTTAAATACATTTAAAATGTACTTGTAATACTTCTTGAATTACAGTTAGAGTATATTTGAAGCATCGTTTTAATGTGCTTCATGTACATTTCCAATACAATTTTCAAGATTGACCGAATCACCCTCTATTAGGCCTGATTCAAAAATCTCTATTACAGAGGTGATTCGACATTAAAACATACTCTTCTTCACTTGTCTCTGCACTTGGATTTCAGTTTGTCTTTTATAGCAGCTGATCTGAAAAACAACAACAAAAAAGGCAGGCAAATGATGATTAATGATTTGTTTTCCTTTTAAGAATGACAGTATGCTGAGAACAATGTACAGGGTGGGTAATATAATCGAAACCCTTTACAGCCTCAGCAGTTTCAGATGTATGCTCTCTTATAAGAATTATTTTTACAATTTAATCTTTGCACTTATCTGTAATTAGAAATGTATATTAGAAAATAAACAGAAAGGCAAAACTGTCAAGCTTGAACAAATATAAACACAAATCAATAAACACTACCATAGTTGGCTGGTTGCTCAAAGAAAGTAATTGTATGTTCATTACATGTTTTTTTAAAGATCATTTACCTCATTGATGAATGAAGCCAAGATTTGTTAAGGAAATCAGAAATAAAAACCCAACTTAAATTTGCAAATAAAAAGAATGTTGATTTATGCAAAAGCTTTATTTCACTGGAGTGAAAAACAGCTGGAAAAGTGGAAGAAATGGAGAGAGCAAGTGAATGTATGTCCAAGTGTAGGAGGGGAATATATGTGCTGACGACACTTCTGCTGTGTCAAATTATCTTGTTTATTTCTGTTGCCTCATGTTTTTGAAGGGGTCAGATCATAAAGAATCTATTATTCTTTTTTTCTTTGGTGAGAAAATAGCTTAAAATCTTTTTTTTTTTTCAAAAAAATTAAAGCTTTCCCTGGTCAAAAAGAATGTTTATTGTAACTGAGCATCAAAAACATTATGAACTTTCAAAACCACAACAACTTTGCTCAGCAGCAGAAAACAGACTATTTATTTCTAAAGGTTTTTGGCACAGAAAAATATATATGAACCCCAGGGGAAAAAATTATACAAATATATGATGACTCCTTTAAATAACACTATTTTGTGTAAGGGGTAAAAAAAAAAAACTGTATAAATACTGTATATTAGACAATCAGATTGATACACTCACCAGCCACTTTATTAGGTACACCTGTTCAACTGCTCGTTGACACAATTATCTTCAGCCAATCACATGGCAGCAACTTAATGCATTTAGGCATGTAGACATGGGCTGTGTCCGAAATTGCCCCATACCCTCATTCACTATTCCCTACAGTAGTCCAGTAATATAGTTTGCTTGAGGGAGTGAATGAAAACGAGTGAGCAAATTCAGACACTGAGTGCGCCGGAAGGGCTGCCACTTTTGTGTAGTTTTTGCTTGCTGTTGAATAATTATTTGAAATTTGACAAACTGGCAGCTCCAGTAGTAAGATGAAAATATTTATATTGAAGTATGTCATAGAAACTATGTGCCTTAATTAAATAATCTGATAATCAATGAAAAAGGTATGATATTACGCTGGAGCCACATGTGGTTTGGAAGAAGGATGATTCAGCTGCAAACAGCATCTTATAGTCATGGGTGCTACCAGGAAGCAGACAAAGATTCAAACAAAATAATCTTTAATCATAACATATCACAGGAGAACAGACAAAACGCACCTTAACATCAAAGACCGAACAATGAACTGAAGGAAGACAGGACTTAAATACTCAGAGCTAATTAATGGGCAACAGTTGAATGGGATATGCAATCAAGGGAACAAACTGGCACACACTATTGTGGGATTGAATGAGTGCACTCAACTTCCACTACGGTTTCGGACACCACTACAAATGGCTGTCCCCTTAAATAGTGCCCTATTTAAGGATATAGGGGGTGATTTTGGACACAGCCATGGTCAAGATGATCTGCTGAAGTTCAAACTAAGAATCAGAATGGGAAAGAAAAGTGATTTAAGTGACTTTGAATGTGGCATGATTGTTGGTGCCAGACAGGCTGTGAGATCGCAGTGAGATCTGAGTGTTTCAGAAACTGCTGATCTACTAGGATTTTCACACACAAAATGACAGAGAATGATCCAAAAAAGAGAAAATATCCAGTTCTCTGGGTGAAAATTCCTTGTTGAAGCCAGAGGTCAGGGGACCCAGCTAACAGAATTTTGTTATAAGAACGTTCTCTTAATATTCAGTGTTGGTTCTGGGAACGTAAAAAAAGTCCAGTTTTCTTGACGTTATAGGAATGTTTTTATAAGGTATAATGTTCCTCAAACATTCTTTCATCTTAATTTTGATCTAAAATTCAACATTGTAGGAACGTTGATTTGTAACATTCCAAGAACATGAAAATGTTCCGTTTCCTTAATGTTAGTAGAATGTTATTTAAAGGTTAGTATGATGTTCCTGAAACATTCTTTCAACTTAATTTTGATCTAAAATTCAACAATGTAGGAACGTTGATTTGTAACATTCCAAGAACATAAATTGTCCAGTTTCCTTAAAGTTAGTAGAATGTTATTTAAAGGTTATTATGATGTTCCTGAAACATTCTTTCAATCATTCAAACACCTGCCGTGAACAAGCACTGAAAGAAAGAGAAATAAGAACACAAACTACAACTTTCTTCAGCCACAGCCTTAGATGAACTGAAGATAAAAGACATTAAATCACTGAAGATCTGATTAAACAACTCCACAAACAGCATTACCAGCTTCACTTATTACTAACCAGACTGACTTTATTTCTGTCACACGTCTACAGAAGCTCTTACTGAGAATTAACATAAGTTTAGATGTTTCGTTTGAGGTCACCATCATGGAGGTTGGTGGTTGCTTTAGTTGAGCTTTTGACCCCTGACTATTATAGAATTGTAGCTTTATCAGGAGTTGCGAGTGTTTTCAGAAAACACTTCTGCATTGATAAAGCAGATCAACATGTTTGTTTTAATAACAGACAAACAACTGCTTTAAAGTGGTTTAATCAACTGCTTTTTTTGTAGTTTTCTTTACTTTTGGTATTGAAGTGTTATGTGAAAAGGAAATAATAAACCCAAAAATGATAGAAGCTGTTTTTATCACCGAACTGATTTATGTTAGATTGTCCAAAACTATTTAGAAGTTAAAATCGACACACTTAGACAACAATGGTGACAATAATAAAAAAAAAAAATCAGCTGCATAATTTATTCATGTCGCAATGCATTCTGGGAACCATGAATGTGTTTCTTATGCTGGCATGAAGCATGTCACCATTGTTGTGTTTCATATGCCGGATGTTGATGTCTGTGAGTGTATAAATGACACAAAACAATGTTTTAAACAAAAAGTTAACAATGTCAGTGTTGCATAGGATATTTTTCACATTGGTTGAGTTTGATACAGCATTTCAATTTGTTATGTTAGCAATTACAGAAAAAAAGCAGTTGCTTAAACCACTCTAATGCAGTCGTTTGTCTGTTATTAAAATAGACATGTTGATCTTCTTTATCAGGACAGAAGTGTTTTCTGAAAACATGCAATTGCTGATAAAGAAGTAACTTTACAATAGTCAGGGGTCAAAGCAACCACCAACCTCCATGATGATGACCTCAAATGAAACATCTAAACCTGTTAATTCTCAATAAGAGCTTCTGTAGACGTGTGACAGAAATAAAGTCAGTCTGGTTAGTAATAAGTGAAGCTGGTAATGCTGTTTGTGGAGTTGTTTAATCAGATCTTCAGAGATTTAATGCCTTTTATCTTCAGTTCATCTAAGGCTGTGGCTGAAGAAAGTTGTAGTTTATGTTCTTATTTCTCTTTCTTTCAGTTCTTGTTCATTGCCGGTGTTTGAGTGATTGAAAGAATGTTTCAGGAACATCATAATAACCTTTAAATAGCATTCTACTAACATTAAGGAAACTGGACAATTTATGTTCTTGGAATGTTACAAATCAACGATCCTACAATGTTGAATTTTAGATCAAAATTAAGTTGAAAGAATGTTTCAGGAACATCATACTAACCTTTAAATAACATTCAACTAACATCAAGGAAACCAAACATTTTAATGTTCTTGGAATGTTATAAATCAACGTTTCTACAATGCTGAATCGTAGATCAAAATTAAGTAAGAACATTTGAGGAACATTATACCTTATAAAAACGTTCCTATAACGTCAAGAAAACTGGACGTTTTTAATGTTCCCAGAACCAACACTGAATATTTAGAGAACGTTCTTACAACAAAATTCTGTTAGCTGGGGAGAATGGCCAGACTGGTTCAAGCTGATAGAACGGTAACTCAAGAGTAACTCAAATAACCACTCGTTACAACCGATGAGGTCTGCAGAAGAGCATCTCTGAACACACAACACGTCAAACCATGGAGCAGATGGGCTACAGCAGCAGAAGTCCATGCTGGGCACCTCTCCTGTCAGCGAAAAACAGAAAACTGAGGCTACAATTCACAATCCAATATAGCACCTTTGGCATGTGGTGGAATGGGAGATTTGCATCATGGATGTGCAGCCAAAAAATCTGCAGCAACTGTGTGATGCCATCATGTCAATACGGACCAAAATCTCTGAGGAATGTTTCCAGTACCTTGATGAATCTATGCCACAAAGAATTAAGGCAGTTCTGAAGGCAAAAGGGGGTCCAACCTAGTACAAGTAAGGTGTACCTAAAAAAGTGGCAGATGAGTGTGTATAATTTATGTTGTGTGTTTGTGCATCTGTGCTGTGTATGAAGAGTCTGTCTTATAGAACAATATTAGCCAAGAGTCTGTCCAGAAAGAGAGGCAGAGAAAGACAAATAGACTGTAAACTCAGGTCTGATTGTCTTCTGCTGATCCTTCAGGCTTCAGCTCTCTGACTGATGAAGAAAACATTTCATTTCAGTTCTGCTAGTGGGTAGAGTATATAAATAATAGTGACTGGTAACTCCTACTAGTAAACTGTATTCTAAAATTGGTTTTCAATGTTGATCAGACTTATCAGTTCATATTTAATTCTGCAGTGAAAAAATGCAGTGGAGAGAATGGTGTTGTACACAAGGCGGTAATGTATAATGTTTTAGAGAGCACAGCTGTGGTTTGATCTCATCAGAGAAGCACGAAGTGAGATTCACTGATCAGTCTCCACTGAAAATCCTGCTGATTTCTGACTAAACTGATCTAAACAACCTAGACTAACTATGACTTTAAGGGAATAGTTCACTCAAAAATGAAAAATAGTCATCATTTTCTCACCCTTCACGTTGTTCCAAACCTCTATGACTTTCTTTCTTCTGTGGAACACAAAATATGATATTTTAATAATCACAAAATATTCACTTTTGGATCAACTATCCCTTAAAAACATCTGAATGCTAAGTCCGAACTCAATTTTGCAAGTTACAGACTGTTTGACAAACAAACTGCCAAATTAGATAAAAAGCTAATCTAGATTCCACTAATTACAAACTCTTTTACTCTTCTCTAACTCTTATATACCTATAAACTAAACAAAGGCAGCTGTTCAGCTACAGGTATCCCATGAGGCTTTGCTACAATTTTATTTCTGTTGAAAATTAGTTGTAAAAGGAATTAAAAAGGTTAATTAAGAGAAACCTTCTAATCACAATCACTAATCTGAGTGACTTGAATGCACCACTATCTTGAGAGCAAGAGAGGATGCGGAAGGGAAGGAGTGGGACGCAACTAAAGTTTGCAGGGCTTATCAAATTGCTGACAGAGCTTTAATTTATTCAGTGCTGCTTAAATTGTAAAATGAAAGTCACAGGAACAATACTATTTGAAAGTGACTTTATTAGTGCAAACTCAAGCTGAACAGTCATTATGTGATAAAGTCTAAATTAAATAACTCATTACTGAAAACGTTGCTGTTTTGACCCTCAGTGCCTAAAGTCTGTGAGTAATGTTATTAAATGATAAAATTCACATATTGCATGACCAGTTGGTTTGAATCTCATCTCAATTGTGTCGTGTAAGGAAAATCACTTGAATCACTTTTATCTGTTAAACTTTTTATCTATAAACTGATTTATTTATAGTTGTTTTGCACATGTTGGAACAGCTGTGACTTTACTTGTGAGGGCCACATGTTTGAAAATATCCACACAAATGGAAAATGTTAAAAACCTACCCGTGATAAGATTTGAAGTGGTCAAAATGTTGCCAAGTCATGATTTACTTTTAATCTCCTAATATCATCAGGTTTGTGTGGGTTACTTTTAAAGTGTTTTAGAGTTTAGCAGAGTTTAGCAAATTTAGATTACCTCACTACTATAAAAAACCACGGTGTGCAATATGTGTTTGTACATACATTGCTATAATTTGACAAAAACCCCCAATTGTGTCAAAATTTGTAAAAAAAAAAAAAAATGTAGGGAAATGTTTAAGTAAACGTGTGTGAGGAAAACAGCTTATAAATAATACTAAGTGATGTTATTTGAAAATTTAAAAATGCAGAAAGATTTCTGTGATAGGTAGATTTAGGGTTTGGGGGATAGAATATACAGTTTACTTTGTACAGGATAACAATCATTATGTCTATGGAATGTCCCCATAAAACATGAAAACCTAACATGATGTGTGTGTGCTTGTGTGTGCGTGTGTGTATGTGTGTGTGTTTTTGTGACATATCAGGACACAAATGTGTATAATGACATGGGTATGACATAGATATTACAAAAAGAGGTGACTTATGAGGACATTACCCATGTCCCCAATTTTCAAAAGGCTTATAAATCATACAGAATGAGTTTTTGTGAGAAAGTAAAAGTGCGCAGTTTCCTGTGATGGTTAGGTTTAGGGGTAAGGGTAGTGTAGGGGGATAGAAAATACAGTTTGTACAGTATAAAAACCATTACGCTTATGGAATGTCCCCACAATTCACAAAAACGAACATGTGTATGTGTGTGAAAATGGATTTGTGTTGTGGTGTGTTTATATTTAAGCATGCATTTGGCCTCAGGATATGTGTCTCACTGACTGTCACTATTCATCTCTCTTAGATCAGGACTAAAAAAACACTGATATTAGCAGATTCAGTGTGTGTGTGTGTGTGTGTGTTTGGAGGCTGCTGTGATTTTAATCAGTATGTTTGCTTTGGCCCTCCTATTCTGTAAAAAGAGCTCAAAAACTCTCATCAGATCAGATTCATCCTCTGCAGTGATGCTTGAGAACACAACAGGAACAATCATGATTCTAATGCTCAAATCAGTGATGTGAGTTTTGTGTGCATATCTGTATTATAGTTTGAGTTTGTGGGGAAGTTTTGTGCCAAGGCTGACTTGACTTGCTTCACTCTTGCTTCAGTGCATGTGCTTGAATTTACATTTCACTTCATCTTACACTCTTGTTCTGACTTTAAATTTTCAATTTTTCTGCCTGTCCTGCTTTCCCAATGTCCTCTTTTTTTTCTTTTTTCTGTTAGCTGTAAAATATTGTTTTATCTTGTATTATATCTCTGTTTCGTTTAGTCCCCTAATTGACCCATAATCCTAGTTTAATTAAGATCTGGGATTTAGTGGCAGCCTCGGTGCGCTTTTGTATCCAAACTCTTATAGCTGATATGAAACCAGACTCTGGGGAAAGTTCTAGTATGAGAATAATAGAATAGAATAGAATTTTAAAATGTAAAAATAGTCAATTTTTACAGTGACTATATAATAATGCAAATTATTTGAGACAAAAAGCTTAGATTGAAACACATGCAACTACGGTGTTGTGTTGAAGGTGACATGAATGATTCCTGAATAACACTGATGAACAAGACCGTTAAAAGGAATTTCATGGGGCAACAGAATAAAATCATAAATCTAGAGGCCTGTTTTGATCTACTCTGTTTTCCCCCGAGCGCCACGTGCTTAGAATAGCTAATGTTTGTTCTTCTGACGCTAGCCTGTAGGGGGCACTAGAGTGTTTTCTGAGGCTGAGGCTGAGTCTGTTTGGTGTAGATCAGTTGCTGAGCCAATTTATTAAGACAAGGAGAGGGAGAACGGGAGAGAGAGGGAGTAAATAAATGGAACTGCCCCCGTTGCTCCAAGCCAAACATCAAAGTAATCAAGGAAAACAAGCTTTTTTTAATGGGATGGATCCAATTAGAATATTACTGCTCCATCGGATCCATCCACTAGCAGAGAGATGGTGCTCCTCACTGGCCTCCTCCATTAATGCTAATAACATCTTCATCATGAACACAGCATACTGTACATGTGATGGGCAGAAGACTTCAATTTAAGCCAATTTGTTAAGTCAGACCCCACTTTTACTGTGTACTGTGATGACCAATGCCATTCAGACTGAAGAGCTTTTAATTTGACAAATAACCCATTAGCGATATGCATTAGACATTAACATATCATTTATATTTGGTCTGTGTGTTATCACGTCATCCTAGCATGTTTAATTTGCCATGGGTATAAATTCAGTTAGACTCAAAGACATCACATGTAGCAGCAGGAAATGATTCAGCCTTTTTCAGGTGTGCTACTTTTCCTCCCTTAATAACCCGCTCACTCTTTCATTACTGCATTTTCTCTCTGTTACTCATTTATTTGTTCTTTCTCTTGTCGTAGTGTTATTATTTCTGCTCATTCTCATTCTATTGCTCTCTTCCTCATAGGTCTGTGGTGAATGTCACAGTATAACTCAAATGATCCCAGTGGGACTATGCTGCTCTCTACAGTCTTTAGGAAGCCAAAGATACTTGCTTTGTTTCTAATTCACAGCTTTAAATTTTTATATTTTACTTGTCTTCTTTTATCTTTGGTTAAAATTAAGTCTTATCTGAGAAATCCCTTTAATCCCTCTAAACTGAACTGTCCGTCAGACAAATTGGTGATCTAGAGTATTTTAGGATTCATTTGTTCAGCTGAGAGTCCTATAGCTCTTCAGCTTGATGTGTGTACCAGCAGGGATCATTCCTTATCTTGATGATTGCGGATTTTTGTACATCAGATTAGTAGTTATTTATACATTCATATATATCTTTAATCATATATTTAATTACCTCTCAGAAGAATTGCCACACACACTCATCGTTCTGTCTTTTTTTGTCTTCTGCCATAGCCCTTCATCACTCTTTTAATTAACTACTCACTCTAGATTAGTTTCATCATTTCAGAAACCAACCGTTACATCAATCTGGTGCTCACGCAATGTAATGTTTGACTATATGTGATGAATGTGGGTCAGTACCTCCTGGATTTCAACATCCACTAAAATACTCAAGAATTCAGAAAGAAATTATTAACAAAAACAGATTTTAACAGTTGTAGCCTGTTAAAACAAATAAATGTCTAATACTGAATCTGTGAGAAAATCATAACGGTCTTTTCTGTGCAAAACTGTAAGGTTAAATTTCCAAATGGTGTAACCTGGCAACAGAGTGCCTCTATCGGACTGAATTATAGGCCATTTGATTGAGTCTCATCATCACACTCTTTTCTGCCCTGTTTTAATTCAGCATCTGCCATTTTACTATAATTTACTGAATCACCACTATTGACCCATTTAGGACCTGGACAGCAGACTAAAGGAGGTTACTGCAAAAATATATGTTGTCAGTCACAGTTTTTGGAAATTAGATTCTGCTGTGATGGTGTCCATTGATGTGTTTTTTTGTTTTCGTTTTTTTTGAGTTATAGGGATGCATGTACCATGTCGGTGTCTTGGTTGTTATTAGAGATTAACTTTATTTGATTTGTATCAATTGATATTGGAAATATATCCGCTGATATTGGAAATTTAATTGTGCATGCTCCTTTCCACCTAATTTACATTTAGGATACCATTTACTGTCATCTAACACTCGTCACACCATAGAAGCAGACACAGTTTTTTTGATAATGAAAAATATTCACCATCGTGTTATATCTTTAAATGTGTTATACCTTAAAATTATCTCTGAAAAGCTATTCAATATGGAAACAGTTCTTAAATCGTAGTGATAACTATGTCTGCAAAACCGGCAAAAGAGAAAATTTGTCATAACTACTGCTGAAGGTGATTCATATCACAGGGGTCTTTCAAACATTGTGTCTGACACTGGGGAAATTACACCTCTTTCATCATCACTTTAAGAACTCTTCACAGCTGAGAAGGTGGGCTGATGTGACTTAACATAATTTGAATAATGCCATTCATAGAAATACTCAGATTGATGAATTATTAATAAGGTCTGGAACAACAGCATATCCAAACACTGTCTTTCATTCTGTCTGTTCTATCTCTTCTTTTTTCTGTTTTTCTCTTTACTAGGAATTCTTGTGACTTATGCATTTAAAGCATTTGATACAACATCACTGTAAATAATCTAGACACATAAGCCTTATTTAATCTTTTTCCTTTTCAGATGGAGTATTGAGATTAGTTTGTATTCAGGAAAGTTTTAGATTGAACTTCTTAGAAGACTAAATCAATAATTTAGGTGTGTAAAAGAGATTTGCTGGGTTGCATTTTGCATGTGATCTGTGTTAATAATTTATTCAGTCATGAAGGATACTATCTGTTAAAGTAAATACAAGATATACAGCTCTGCTAGTTCTGGAAGAATTCTAATTTTGCTTGTAGGAACATCAACGTATTTCTGACACACTATTTTACACTGATCCCAAAATCTGCACCAATGTGGAGGTTAAATATCCATATTAGAGAGGTAAGGCAATCAAAATATTTGTTTTGTTTTGTTACACTGAACTACCATTTTTTCAACAACACCATGAAATATCACTCTCAGCTGAAAGCTAAAAAAATCCCCAATGATGCACATTTCTCAACATGTGACATGTTTAGGTAGGAGCGGATTTAGTGGTTTAAGCAAGGACAGGAGTTGGGTCTGTCCTTCTCAATTCAACTTATTTACCTGGGTCTTCTTTGTACAGCTTGCACAGAAGTGTTCTCGTTCTTTGTTGATAATTTTGTTTGAGACAGTGAACAGTTCTATTATGGCATGCCTGATTGTCTTCTTGGGTCCCAAGCCACTGCCAGCTGTCTACATTTGTCCGGTATTAAATCTGCCCTTGTGCTTAGAATCTTGAAGAACATCTATTATCTTGTAGAATGATGCCACACAACTAAGCATATTTAGAAAAGCTCTGAATAGGTGTTCGGGATGCATGATATACAGGTCCTTCTCAAAAAATTAGCATATTGTGATAAAAGTTCATTATTTTCCATAATGTAATGATAAAAATTAAACTTTCATATATTTTAGATTCATTGCACACCAACTGAAATATTTCAGGTCTTTTATTGTTTTAATACTGATGATTTTGGCATACAGCTCATGAAAACCCAAAATTCCTATCTCAAAAAATTAGCATATCATGAAAAGGTTCTCTAAACGAGCTATTAACCTAATCATCTGAATCAACTAATTAACTCTAAACACCTGCAAAAGATTCCTGAGGCTTTTAAAAACTCCCAGCCTGGTTCATTACTCAAAACCGCAATCATGGGTAAGACTGCCGACCTGACTGCTGTCCAGAAGGCCATCATTGACACCCTCAAGCGAGAGGGTAAGACACAGAAAGAAATTTCTGAACGAATAGGCTGTTCCCAGAGTGCTGTATCAAGGCACCTCAGTGGGAAGTCTGTGGGAAGGAAAAAGTGTGGCAAAAAACGCTGCACAACGAGAAGAGGTGACCGGACCCTGAGGAAGATTGTGGAGAAGGACCGATTCCAGACCTTGGGGGACCTGCGGAAGCAGTGGACTGAGTCTGGAGTAGAAACATCCAGAGCCACCGTGCACAGACGTGTGCAGGAAATGGGCTACAGGTGCCGCATTCCCCAGGTCAAGCCACTTTTGAACCACAAACAGCGGCAGAAACGCCTGACCTAGGCTACAGAGAAGCAGCACTGGACTGTTGCTCAGTGGTCAAAAGTCATTCGGAAATCAAGGTGCCAGAGTCTGGAGGAAGACTGGGGAGAAGGAAATGCCAAAATGCCTGAAGTCCAGTGTCAAGTTCCCACAGTCAGTGATGGTCTGGGGTGCCATGTCAGCTGCTGGTGTTGGTCCACTGTGTTTTATCAAGGGCAGGGTCAATGCAGCTAGCTATCAGGAGATTTTGGAGCACTTCATGCTTCCATCTGCTGAAAAGCTTTATGGAGATGAAGATTTCGTTTTTCAGCACGACCTGGCACCTGCTCACAGTGCCAAAACCACTGGTAAATGGTTTACTGACCATGGTATTACTGTGCTCAATTGGCCTGCCAACTCTCCTGACCTGAACCCCATAGAGAATCTGTGGGATATTGTGAAGAGAAAGTTGAGAGACGCAAGACCCAACACTCTGGATGAGCTTAAGGCCGCTATCGAAGCATCCTGGGCCTCCATAACACCTCAGCAGTGCCACAGGCTGATTGCCTCCATGCCACGCCGCATTGAAGCAGTCATTTCTGCAAAAGGATTCCCGACCAAGTATTGAGTGCATAACTGAACATAATTATTTGAAGGTTGACTTTTTTTGTATTAAAAACACTTTTCTTTTATTGGTCGGATGAAATATGCTAATTTTTTGAGATTGAGATAGAATTTTGGGTTTTCATGAGCTGTATGCCAAAATCATCAGTATTAAAACAATAAAAGACCTGAAATATTTCAGTTGGTGTGCAATGAATCTAAAATATATGAAAGTTAAATTTTTATCATTACATTATGGAAAATAATGAACTTTATTACAATATGCTAATTTTTTGAGAAGGACCTGTACTGTATAAGTACCATATTTGTTACTGGCTGATATTCAATTTTTAAAACATTTATTTAACATTATTACTATTTTATTTGTATATGCTCATGGTTACATTTAAAAGACTTTGCCATCATCTTACACTCTCTTAAAGGGGTGGTTCATTGCGATTTCACTTTTTTAACTTTAGTTAGTGTGTATGTTGCTGCTTGAGCATAAACAGTATCTGCAATGTTACAGTGCTGAAAGTTCAATGCAAACGGAGATACAAACAAAACGAATACACAGAAATACAAACAAAAATACTTAACATTCATAAACGTCCATTAAAAGCCGTGCTTGCGGAGGGTTTGCTTGACCCTCTTCATCATTACTGCTATCTGGGTCTAATTTGGGCTCAAATTGATACGGCAATATTGACGCCATTATTTACATTTCCACCAAAGCAAAGACTGGACTTTGACCGAAGCACATGCAACATTTGCCTGTAATGGTAAGAGGCATGGCGTTTCCGGACAACGTGAATCGTGACAATGTATTCTGGACAGCGAATCACAATACACAGGGCCAGCTAACCAATCTCAGTCCATTGCGTATTTCTGAGGGAGGGGCTTCATAGAACCTTGAACTCAACAAGGAGAAGGGAAACAGCGGTGCAGAATAAAGGTAAAATATATGAAAACTACGGAGTTTTTAAAAAAAGAAGCATTAAGACATGTTAAACTGTGCCCCATTAACACAATCAAGCCTAGAAAAAAAACTGTGAACCACCCCTTTAAGGTTACTCTTTACAAAAAACTAAACAAACACAACAAAAAAAACAAAACAGGGATAGTTAACCTAAAAATTAAAAATATTTACTTACTTTCATGTCGTTCCAAGCCTTATGACTTCAATTCTTTTGAGAAATCTCCCTTTGATATGTACAGTGGTAACCAAAACGGTTTGGTTGCTAACATCCTTCAAAATATATTTTTTATTCTGCAGAAGAAAGAAAGTCATACAGGGTTGGAACAACATGAGGGTGAGTAAATGATGACAGAATTATCATTTTTGGGAAAATCAAGTTTTTAATGTTTATATAATAATTCCTTACATTTATATAGCGCTTTACTGGGTACTCAAAGCGCTTTACATACGGAAGGGGGAATCTCCTCAAACACCACCAATGTGCAGCATCCACCTGGATGATGCGACGGCAGCCATATTGCGCCAGAACGCCCACCACACACCAGCTTATTGGTGGAGAGGAGACAGAGTGATGAAGCCAATCAGTATATGGGGATGATTAGGAGGCCATGATGGACAGAGGCCAATGGGCAAATTTGGCCTGGATGTCGGGGTTACACCCCTACTCTTTTCGAAGGATATCCTGGGATTTTTAACAACCACAGAGAGTCAGGACCTCAGTTTAACGTTTCATCTGAAGGATGGTGCTTTTTGACAGTATAGTGTCCCCATCACTATACTGGGGCGTAGGACCCACACAGACCAAAGGGTGAGCACCCCCTGCTGGCCTCACTAACACCTCTTCCAGCAGCAACCTAGTTTTCCCAGGAGGTCTCCCATCCAGGTACTAACCAGGCTCAGCCCTGCTTAGCTTCAGTGGGCAACCAGTCTTGGGCTACAGGGTGAAATGGCTGCTGGCTATATGTCGATATGGTGTTTTTAATATGCTACCATGTGCAAATTCATAAGTCAACACCATTTCTGAGTATTTCTCCTTAAAACTCCAGTGAACCAAAGACGGTCTCAAAAACGCAGTTTGAAATCGTCTGTTTCTTATGTCACAAACTACCTTGTAACCAATCACGTCAACGTGTGGGCGGTCTTTAACTGTTATTAACTATGTTCTGAAGCAGGGGAGTCTCAAGAGAAGCCAGGTATATTTTTCTGTTGATATGAAAAATTGTGTACATTTAGCAATAGCGGGTGAATTATACAACATGTTCTCCAACCAATACGATCATATAGGTCGTTTGTCACTTCCCTGAAATATGACTCATAGGAGCGTTTACTAAAGTGGCGCCCCTATCGACAACAGGGCACTTTCGTTTTAATTCATGAAATACGACCCATAGGAGCATTTGCTATAGTTGCGCCCCTATTGACAACAGGACACTTTCATTTTAATGCATTGTTCCCTTTTATCTGCGTCATATTTCTGGTTTCGCGTAGCTCAACTGGTAGAGCTTTGCAATAACATTATGCAATCATGTGATCATGGGATCGTGGGTTTGATCCCAGGGAACACATGTGCTCATAAAGTGTAAATGCACTATAAATCAATAAGGGTAGGTTTAGGGATGGGATGGGTGTAGTCATTAATACAAATTTGTTTTGGTAAATGGAAATAGGAGAAATGGTGTTAAAAGTCCACACACTGCATTTAAATGAACACGCATTTTGATTGGTAATGACAGTATACGTCATTTCATGACGACAGACGTAACACGACACTGTCATTATTTTTACGCCCACTAGAGGGCGCATGACTTCAAAACGTAAATATAGGTCGTAATATGGTGCTTAAAAAACGACCTAGCTGTTTGATAACGTAGTCAAGCAGAAGGCTAATCATATTAATTACCTTTATGTGTCCAAAGTTGTAAAGAGTGATACCATCGTGCAGCGAGTGGATCACTGAGCTGGTGTGAGTGAGTGGAGGCGGGGCTAATTTGTATGTTCATGGATCTGTGTATACTAAATGAAGCCAGGGTGTAGAGTTACATTCAAGCTATTTTAAGAAAAAACGTTTAGATATGTCATTTTGGTGATCAAAGATAAGTTTTAAGGGATAAAATTATTGACTACAGGGGGACTTTAAATGTAATCTTTAGTAAACCCCAAAATGAATGTTCGCTTTTCATATTGTACATTATCATATTTTGAAATTTTGAAAAAAAGAAAAGAATAAATAATAAATTGAAATAATATAAATAATAATACAAAACTACTTCTCAAAGTAGTAAAGGACAAAAAGAGTTATACCTCCCCTCAATCTACCTCCAGGGTACGCATATCATTAAAGTAGGTAATAAATTGTTGCCATTTTTCAAAAAAAGGATTCCCCCCTGCCTCTAATATTATTCTTTACTTTTTCAAGTTTAAAAAGAAGATTAAATCTTTAAGCCACACTGATATAGAAGGAGGTTGTGGAGAGGTCCAAGATAACAATATCCTGCGCTGAGCAAGCAATGATGCAAATGCCACAACACTACCTTGTTTATGGTTCAGAGGATGACGCCGAGATGGAACACCAAAAATGGCAATTAAAGGGCAGACATCTAATTTGATTTTAAGAACATCAGAGATACTTTCAAAGAAGGAGTTCCAAAAATTCTGCAGTTTGGGACAGAGTGTAAACATATGGCTGAGGTTACAGGGTGAAAGTTTGCATTTTTCACATATGTAGGAAACGTTGGGATATATCTTCGGTAGTTTAGTCTTAATACTTTTAAATTGTATAAAACTAAGTCTTGCACATGACGTGGTAGTGCGTATATTATCTAACACCCTGTCCCAGTAACCATCATCAAACTTTTGTCCTAATTCCTCTTCCCAAGCACTAGTGACTTTAATATTATAAGAGTTATCCTTTGACCAGATCAAGGTGTATATTTGAGAGATAACACCACATGGGGATTTAATCTGAACGATACCAGTGCATTTCTGTTCTGTAAAAATACAAAGATTTAATGAATAATACCTCCACCATGTTCACCATAATTAATACAACAATATAATGCAATAAATTTAAGTAAGAAATACAGCTCTGGAAAAAATTAAGAGACCACTTAACATTGATTTCTGAACTTTGAGTGGTCTCTTAATTTTTTCCAGAGCTGTATATGTACACAATTATCCAATATTGACCGTTACTGATAAATACTGTAAAAAAAAAATCAAAAATTTCAGCTGATAACTGATATGAAAGAGATGGAAATACAGTCAGTGTTTTACTCATGTTTGAGTCTTATATCTAGTTTACAGGGGGTGCTTAGC